>PDNA01000025.1:0-20962 GCA_002573605.1 Polytolypa hystricis UAMH7299 | reverse complement strand
ATTCCCCTTCTTATTCCCCTTCTTATTCCCCTTCTTATTCCCCTTCTTATTCCCCTTCTTATTCCCCTTCTTATTCCCCTTCTTATTCCCTTCTTATTCCGTTCTTATTCCCTTTTTCTTTTACTAGGCCTCCCTTTCGAATTTGCCCCCCCTTTAATCTATCAGAGAAGCGGCGTTTATGCGAATGGGGGCTATGACGAAGTGTTAGGTAGTTATGGAGTTTTTACTGGAAGGATGTGTGCTATTACGAAAAGAAATATTTTATCTACGTACACGACATCAAAAATATGAAGGAGAAGAAAAATAATGGAATGAAAGCCTTGATAACATCACCGATTAACCTGACTAGAGGTTATTTATATCCAGCATGACAACTTCCGTCCCCCCAAAAGAGTAGACAAGACCATAAGAACAGAATATAGTTAACCGCCTAAAGGATAAAAAATAGATCATTCCCTCGTCCAACGAGACGTTACAAACGTATTCAACATGTCAAGAAAATATCTTCTAAAACCACAAGGTAGGTATAAAAAAGAAAGAAGCATGAGTCATATCTCTAGATTTTCCTCTTCTCAAGAAATAGCAGTTCCCCAAAAGAGGAAAAAGTCACTCTTGCTTAATGGAAAAGGAATATGAGCATAGGCGGGCTGGAAGTATGTAACTAAGGAGTTAATCGGGAGGAATATTCATTCTTCATAGATTCCGATTCGATTCCCTATGCGATTTCCGCGGTCGATGATGCCAATCCGGCGCCCCCTCCCCATAGACGCGAAAAGTTATTATTATTACTCCCCCCCTTAACCTGACGTTGTGAGGATGTGAGGACAGCCCCGCTGCTTACAGGCAACACATCGCTACTACTCACGTTGCTAGAAGTATAATGTGTAAAACCCGAGGGGCTTTCCTTAGTTGTGGGTGAGACGGCTGATGGATATAACGACGAGTCGTTCTGCCAGCGCCGGTCATCTGCCTCGTCACCACTGTCAATGACGAGAATGCCTGGCTCGTAGGGCTCTTCTTCCAGGATGGGTTCGTTCTTTGTCTGATCATCCTTCCAGTGAAGGGGCTTGAAATTGAAGGTGAAATGTGACGAGGTGGAACTAGTGGTGTCTTTGGAATGGAGAGGGGAATCATCACTGGCTGCTATAGTCGAGGTCTTTGATAGCGATGGCGCGGGATCCGAATTTAGTTTTTGTCCAATAGTATTACACCTGTCTTGGCTACAGCAATGAAGCTCCACCGCCCCCTTCAGTTGGCTGATCGCTGAGGAGAAAGACAGTGCCACCTGCGACGCAAGCGGTCTGCTCTCTGGGTCTCGATATAGCATCTGTTTCACAATTGCGAGCATTGGCTTCACGCCGCAGAAGACTGGGTCCGATTGCTTCGTAGCATCCCGCTCCAATTTGCCAATCCAGGAGTTCACTTGATTCGAATTTCTATCCAGATGGAATGATGCGTCTGCGACGCTGCCACCTCTTCCTGCGTTTCTGTTCTTCGCTCCCCTGTGATGGACGAAGTCGGAGTGTTTGCGCTTACACAGGCAGGTGAAAATGTCGAGTGTGATCGCGGCTAGCGCGAATATATCTGACGGGAAGGCATTGTATTGGCGAGATTCCCATGTCTGCACAATGACGTCCTTTGAATTTAAATTACCTTGCGAGGCTACACGATGTATAGCAGTCACTGGACGGGTTGTTGCATCTGATGACGACGACGATGTCCAGGAGACGGTGGACGCGGCGTAGAAGCCAGACTTGACATTATTACGCCGAAGTTGATCTTTTGCAGATGGACTCGTAACCGTTCGTGAAATGACCGTTGGGGACTCAGGATTCGAAGAGAATCGATCTTGTGCGGGAGATTGGAGACCATTCTGAAAGAATCCATCAGCTTGCGAGCTCGGAAAACTCGTGCTTATAATGGAATGAGATGTCCCGGGGCGGCTAGTGGAGCGTTTTCTCATGGTTCGGCTCCCTGATGGAAGAGCAGCGCGAGTAGTGCCTGCGTGCTGCACGGAAACAGTACGGACCCAGTCCTCCGGAGCGGCATATTGATACGCTTCCATATCATTGGGTTTTGTCAATGGAATCAATGTGTTGAACGCATCAAACAAGCCAAGAAAGATACGATTATTGGAGTCCATCATAATGTTGGAAGGACGGATTGCTCCATGGGCATGTCCATGTGCGTGGAGCCAGGCCACAGCGTTCGATAAACAGTGAGGCCAGTTGAGCATGAGAGAGTTGCGGTCAGCCTTTGACAGACGTTTGAATGCCTGCGGTTTATCATTTAAGAATGACTTTAGTGAATATTCTGGCGATTCCGATAGGAGCACGTTAACACTATCGTCGACAAAATAAGAACTGTAAATGGAGATCAAATGCTCGTGTGCTAGCCTCTTCAAAGACTCGACCTCGCGCAAAATTTCGTCTTCTTCTAGGATGTGCGATGTGTGACCAACAGGCAAAGAAATCCGCAGGCAATGTCGACATGTAGCTCCAGTAACAACGACTTTATCGATCTGGTCCTTACTCGTTAAGGGGAGGCCGATTCGATGGGCCACGAGGTCAACTGGAACACCTTCATTTGAGCCATATTTCACATGTTCTCCCGCCTTTATCCCTCGAACTAGGAAACGCCATTGGGCCTTGAAGAACCTTGACTCCAGGGAAACATCCTCTCCAGCGGGGGAAAGGCGAAACAAGTCAACGCTATGCGAGGCAATGGGAAGGTCCGCATCGTCGTATGTCTCATCGACAAGAAAAAATATCCGCTCTGGTATACCAATATCGTTCAAAATTAGAAATAGCTTGCGTGCCTTGTCAAGAATCCAGTCCAAATAGGTATCGTCGGTCAAGTCATCGCCGAAGGAAGGGGTGCGCTCGAGCTTCGAGTGCAATTCTGAAGGAAGGCAACTGGCGATATACTCGCGAGACAAGGTCCTATTTACTCTCTCATCTGGCCACCACAGGGAGTTGAACTCCGCCATTGCAATTGCATGGTGAATAGGATATCATTTAAATATATTAGAGAAATGATAGGATTTAGTAATTGCAGTGGCTGTCGTAAATGACGTTCTTTGGGAGCATCCTTTTAACGTTTAGGAACGAGCTGCAGCATAATGGCAGGTCGCCAGGATGTTAGACGACCATTGTGGCCGTCCAACAGGCTTTAAACTGTTTCACTGACATTCGCGTAGATACCAACTACGCGACATGTCATATCGCAGAAGCTATCTGCCATGGGCTATCATATCCGACTGCCAAGCTGCTGTCACCCCTGCTTATCAGAGCTGCTCTCGACTAGCTCTGCAGGCAAACGATATTTGCTGTGAGCCAGCTCTTGGAGCCATGGCAGGTCTAGCCGATAATGCCTCCTGGAGGGCTGGAACAAGGTATTTGTGGGCGTTAAAGCGTCAAGGACAGTATCGATAGCTCCTTGTTTTTTCTACTGAACTGACAAAATGCACCGGAGGGTTCCCTCGTCTAGTGTCTCGGGCTGCGCAACTAGGATCTGAAGAGGTGAACGCTCCGATAAAGGGCTGTGATTTGACTAGATAAGGTGATGAGCAGCCTCTTAGAGAACGCTGTTGTGATTTCCCATCCTTATCATCGTCGGTTCCAGCTATCGGGTGATGGAGGGGTCCGCCACCGAAACGGACCACTCCGTTGGACACAATTAGCCAATTTGTCGGCTCGCGAGTGGTGAGGTGCAACTCTACAGTACTAAGAAGCCACAACTGTATCTGTTTCATCTCATGTTCGTGTATAAGACCGGAATTTCTTATGCTGGGAGTTTATGGAGTGCGTTCAGTCGAGCAGACGTAGAAAGGAAGGAGCTCCTACGACTCCGCCAAGTTATGCAAAGACAACGACGACAAGAGAGAGAGCTTCCCTAGAACAAAAGAAACTCTTTGTGCGATGTGGGGGAAGAGGTATTTTCCTGTTTATCATGTTTGTGATAATCATGATAGCTAAAGAAACTAGTGGGAATGGGGGACGAAAGAGCAATGTTTGGTCTGTGGGGGTGGCTCCGTGCGCTCTCGGAACTTCTGACACGCAAAATAGTACACATTGGGAGCAGATAGCTTTAGATCCAACAGCTTGGTAACTCAGCCGCCTACCTGGAGGCTGCTGGATCCCTTTCACTGGCTTCACTGGCTTCAATGCTATTCGGGCGGTTATGCCGTATACGTTTCGCACTCGCACTCGATCTAATCGGGCTGGAAGCATTATAAACACGATGTATTTACCACAGCCCATGGGTTCACCTCCTGCACGACGAAAAGAGCAAATAAACACCCTTAGAACGCACTGATTTCGATCGCCCTCGGGAATCCCCAGGTTCACCGCCCCGGGACCATTTGACACTCAAATGGGACTCTGAAAACAGCGCGAACTTACGCCCAGTATCAATTTTAAGATGCAACCCTACTATTCTTGACCCTCGATAGCAACGACGAAATGACACTATTGGCACATAAACCGCGCATTCCACGAGCTGGCACGTTTTGGTTCTGTGCATACATATATTCCTCAGAACAAAGTTGATTGACTGGACTGTCAAGGACAAAATGCGAAGATATCACGATGCTGATCGTATGGGCAGCGCATACCACTCGTATTGAAGACAAAGGGGGCCTCACCGCAATCTCTCTAGATTTCTGGCTCTCTTCCGTCGTTCTCCTTATCATCGTCCTATACCCCACCCCTTCATCGACTTTATGCTTCAAGCGCCTTTTTAAAAACTTTTGATGGGCATCTTTCTGCATCGAGAGCATGTGGAGCTGTTTGGCCAAGGTGAGCACATGGCCAATTATTAGAATCAATATGATAAGAAAGGAAAGAAAGGCATCTCACTCACGCGAGTCAGCCAAACCTCCTGTTCCGCGCTCCACGCCTTCTGACGCTTCGCAAGTTCCGCTCGAACATATTGGAGCTCTCTCTCTCGATCTTCGCACCACCGAGCACTCCTCCCTCCTTCCCCATATGTATCCTCCATATTATTCGCTATTTGCGCTTGATGCGTTTTGCAGATACCCTCTGGTGAAAGTCAGTCAACATCCTAATTCGATTGAAGGTCGTATTATCTCACCTTCTACCCTAAATGCGGTTGAGAACCAAGACTACTCCTTTATGGCCCTGACATTCCAGCGAACAAGCAGCTTCAGTATGATTTCCCTAAGAGCTAGAGCTGCAATTAATAGTTAAACCGTTGGTGACGCGTCTAGCAAAGAGATATTTAGGTAGTAGCACGCGTAGAAGAGCGGCTGACAAGCACAGAGGCCACGCAAAGGCATGATTGACCAGGAACCGCGAGAAGGTAAATAGATAAGCAATGAGGAATGGGAACGAGAAAATACCAGTTCTCAGCCACCCCTCGCGGAGTATTCCTTCCTAGCTTTTCGTGGCAAGGTCTTACCGAGCTAAGATTATCGTCGGAATCGTCTCCTGGACTTCGAGTCGGTTAGGTGTTTGTGTGTGATCGTGTTTGTGGCTTAAAGGCTCGTGCGTGAGAGTTTTAAGGGGCTTGGGTTCGAACGATATTTGTCCTCGAGTATTTGAAACAAAGCAGCCTTAAATGAGGTAATTATTCTCTTGTTTTCATACTCCTATCTTAGTGAATGTATGCCTCTCACAAGTAGAAGTAGAATAATATCATAATACATCACAGCATATCGCGTCTGCTAAAGTAGAAAGTAGCCATTTACAGAAAACACATGACAAGCCCAATTCCAACGTCCTGGACAGAGCCGCAAAGACACCTTGACTGCCCCTCCCGATCCTCCCCAAGACCCAGGATCCAAGGGCAAAAGCCTATATTATTTATATACAACAAAGGGTATAGATGGGATAAACAAAACCTTGCCACATTTACCATGCAGAGATCCCAAACGCCAAATCAATGATAAAACCAAGAACACCACACTGCGTACTCAAAAAATACGCCAACTTCACCGGATCAGACACAAACTCGTGCTCGATAGCCGCAGGAGCAAAAAGTTCCACGAACATGTAAATAACCAAGAGCAGGCATTGACTATCTGCTCACACCATTCTGAGTAGTAAGTTCACCCTCGCTCTGCCGCTCCCTCCTAATCTGCTCGCCAATTATGATTCCAATGAGTTTATGCAAAAGCTCTTCTTCGCCCCATCCAATTTGTCCAGAACCACCCTGCCGCCTGTTCCCCCTAATCAGCTGATCCCGAAATTCGTCGATGATAGCAAATTGGGTTTCCGTGACTCGACGACCATATAGGCCATCAGCCGTCGACAACGACTGGCCTACCAGGGCCTCGCGGCTCGATGTCGGAACATATGTGAAACTGTCCGGAGATTGCTTGGCTTTGCGGTAAAGACGGCGAAGAGCGACGTAATGGTCGTCTGTGAAGTATCCAGAGATTGCCAACGCTTTGTGAGGAAGTGGTTGTTTCTTAGCTTGTGGCTGAAGCTTTGACGGTCTTGATTGAGGAGAGAGTGTGGGTGAACCTGCAGGTGTATTATTCTTGACTTGATTCCTGTCCTTGCGTAGGGTGGCACTCTCTCTCGATGGCACAGGTTGCATATTCCTAGCCTTCCGACGTGGTGGAGAACCCAACCACGCCGGTGCGAAATCTGTCATTTTTCGGAACCATGACGTTGGTGCGGTAGCGCCCTCGCTTGTTTCATGCTGATATCCTTCTGGCTCTGGTTCTGGTTCGTCACGGGGCGAGGCCCTCTGATTCACATCAGCCAGAGAAAGACTAGGGCTGTCCATTTCCACGTCAGTTGTCGGTGTTTCTCTGGGTGGCTGCATCATCTGTTGATCTTGTCGGCCCACCGAAGTGCTGCTGGCTGGTGTAAGACGCCCGCTTGAATGTCGATCTCCCGATGCCGAGCCGGCCTCAAGCGGTACGGAAGTATGTCGCAATGATGGCGCCGAGAGAGAACTACTCTCCGACGGGTGTGTCGATTGAGGAGTTCGAGCAGATTGTTGAGGGACGTCGTCTATGCTTGGGCTGTATGGCTCCACATCATCTGAGTGTTGAACAGCTTGAAGAGGATGATGACCGGACTCATTTTCCGGGGTCGGATTCTCCTGGTAAAACCTCCGTGTTTCGCTTTCCGGAGTCCCCAGCAATGATGACAGCTCTGCATTTTCGTCCCTGAATCTCGCCATTTGCGTCGTCTGCGCCGACTGAATGGGAAAGCGATTACGGCGAGCAGCCCAGTACAACTCTGGAGAGATATCCTCGTCTAGACTGTATTCCTCGTTTTCACCTCCCTTCCAAGAACGGGGAAGTTCGCTTCGACGTGGTTTTTTAACCTCCTCATGTGAACCGCTAGCAAAAGAGGTTGAATTCGAGCGAGGATCCCTAGCTTCTTGCTGCCAAATATCTTCATACTCATCTTCGTTCATATCGTTATTTCCATAGTCGTCTATTTCTTCCTGTTCTTCTTGCAGTTCTCCTTCAGCTTCTTTCTCTTCTACATGCGAGGCAGTTCCCATCGGAGCATCATCATCATCACTATCAATGACGATAACCTGGCTAGAGTTGGCCCTTTGGATTTGCCGACTGACAGCCTCTCTTTCGCGCTGCCACCTCACCATTTCTGAATCCATACCATTTTCGGCATGATGATCCTCGTGAGTTTGAGGCGTTTCTGGCTGCTGTAGGTCATCGATATGAGGATATTCCACGTTACCCTCACTGAGTATTTCGGATTGCGCGTTGATGTCATTTTCCGCATGTACAGGACTTATCCTGCCATCGCTATCGTCGCTAGCAACGCCTTCATCGACTTGGGGTATATACATCTCTGCTTCTTGTCGAACTCTCTCCTTCTCCTCTCTTAGGCGCTTCGTTAACTCCTCCCCAAAGCGAAGGCCAGCACGTAGCTCTCTTTGAGTCTCAGGCCCAAGCCCTTGAAACAGTTCCTCCAGCCGCCTCCTTGCCGCCTCCGATTCGTCTAACCTGGGGTAATTGGGGCTTGAAAATGGACTCTGTAATCTCGAACTTCTTCTTCGAGGAACAAGGACGCCTTGAAGGGCGATCCCTGCCCTCACAACGCGAATTACTCGTGCCCATGGCCTCTTTCTTAGGGGGTTCGGCGACTGGACGGCGGGAGCGGGTGCAGGGGGTTGCTGGGGTGAGGCTATACTTTCTGCAGGCGTCCGATAATCATTGTCTTTCACATGCTGCAGCGAACTTCGCACCGTCGATTGAGTTGGCTGGGCCCGTAATCCATTCAACCCGGCCACGCTAGATGCCGCCATGAGAGACTGATGGGATTCTTCAGGCTTTGAGCTCACGGTACTTGGGTTGCCTTGCATCAGCAATGACCCGTGAGGGGGGGAGGGAATAGAGTTAGGGGTGTCTGTGAGGAAACTGTTCAACTGCTGCTTTGCCGATGGCAAAGTATCCAAAGACACCATGCTAAAACCCTCACTTTCCAAAATCGAGTCGAACTCCCTGTGTTCATCCGTGGGATCCGCGAGGCGCCTCGCTAGCGACTTTGGCGGTTGCATCTTATTGCCCGGTGAATGTCGTGCAGGGTTGTCCACGCCATCGTCTCCTATTAGAGAGGACGAGGTGGTGGGGGTGGGGTATAAACGAGTCTTCGCGCCTGGTGTATGTCCCGCGTGTATTGTGTTTTCAGGAGAGACACCGCGGCGCCTTAAAGGAATAGGTGAGCTTCTAGGCGGCGAAGACTGCTTCGGCAGACTAGACGTATCTGACTTTCTCCCGGATGGACCGTGGGATAGGCTTTCCGCATTAATTATTGGGAATTGATTGTTATTATTGATCGAATTCAGGAGCGCAACGTGTTCATCTTCCCGGCTAGACATGCTTGAGCTCATCATTTCCGGGACGGCACCACCGGGAGCGGGTGTACCCTGCGCAATGTCGAAAAATGGATCTTCCTCGCGCATCTTTTTCCTAACCGAGTCCGCGAATGTCTCTTTCGGTGTTGCGGTGTCCTGCTGTCGGGCGGGAGTGCTTTTTCGAGGCCTCCCTCTTTTCTTCTTTTCCCCTGTGTTAAGACTGCTTTCCGGCAACGCGGTCTTAGTTCTTCTTCCCGGCGTCGCAACTCGTTGTGACACATCCGTCTTCCCAGAGCGGCGACGTCTTTTCGGAGTTGGCTCCACGGACTCGAAACCACCTTTTAAGGGCACTTTCATGGACCGCACCCTGGCCTGCTTTCCCCCAACAGTATTATTCTCGTCCTCATCCTCACGTTCGGCTTCGACGGTCACGCGTATCCTCCAGGGGCTGATGTTACCGTCCCCCTGCATCATCGCTCTCGTCGGAGAAGGGGTATTTCTGCCGCGACCACGGCCGGAAGGAGTCGCAGGTAAAAAAATGTCGTCGAACTTTATTGACTGCGCACTTCTCTTGACTGCCTTGAGGGGAGACATCTGTCTCGGGGTGCGCGGTTTCCGTGGCGACATAGTTGTTTGACGTACAGAAAATGGCTTTGTGGCAGACGAGAGAAGATATTTCGGATCGCCTGGATGTTCCAGAGGGTCCGGGGAAGAGCTGCTGCTTCGGGAATCCATTGCGACAGCTTATGCCAATTCTTCGGTCCGTCGCATCGGGATGGGTATGTATGTCCAAGTGTATTCGAGAGAGTGTGTGTTGATCGGTTGACACTAGGTCAGCAATGCGATAGGCGGTCCATATGCGGGGAACACAGCTCCATCGAAACGTATCCAACAAAGTCTGCGCGATAATGACGGCAAAGCGTGTTGTTGAACTTTATGCGCAACCAACTGCCTTTGCCCTTCTGCAAAGCAATGGTCGTCATGGGCCTGAAACAAGATTGGTCTCTTTGGGGCAGGTGGTCTGTGCGGTTTGTTTACCTCCTCTCCGGAGAAACCATTCTGCGGGCCCTGAACACGCTAACTAATATGGGCTAGTCGCGGAGATCACTGCAAGCTTCCCCCGCTCTTCAACGTCCTCATCCGCTTCTAACTTCAGTTCTCGCCGGGATGTTGACAGGCTGAGTGTGAGAACATCGGCACAGATTGAAGCCTAATTCGTCTGCGATAAAGCTTAGCTGCTCAGAAGCTTTGAAATGGATCCGTGCAGAAGTCGAAGTCCCTCAATTATGGAATGACGTTGTCCTACACAGGCTTGAAAGAGGGGTGTGCGGTTTACTCTAAGCTGTGGGAGGGTTGACAAGTCCGTCACCAATTAATCAACCTGCTTCGCTTGAACTTCCTGTTCTGTAACAATGGACAGTGGGAAACGAGGGCTCCGGCGTTGCGCCCGACAAAGGCAGGGCTCTTCTCCGGTATGGCTTGAAATATTTCAAACTCTGAGCAGTACGAACATGCACGTCTACTCTGGGATGCAGCATCATCTTTGTCGTGCTCTTGAGAATTCCCACGTATAGGAAGGATCTACCAGGACCAGATAGTACGTTTCCCAGTGCGGGAAATTTTGAGAGCTCAAGTTAAGTTACAGCGCGTTCCAGCTCTACCACTGCAACTAATCGAACAGTATCCTTTGACAGACGTTTTGTCCTTTTGGGGTTACATCCATCCTGGATCCAAGCTCATGGACTCCCATCCCGAACCCAAAACTATGTTCTTCCCAGGCGCATTTTGATGGACAAGCTCCTCATTATCCATGGGTTTCCTCTCCGCGCGATCCCGTTCTTGTATTTGAGCGATATTGATTAAGCTTATCCGTGCATGTTGCTGAGCCGTTCTTGCTGGGGTCGTGTAATCAATCGTCCTTGATGTCTAGAACCGATTTATAAAATGCTCCTTTGTCTTCTTCTTCCTCCCTCTGTTGGATCACATCTGATTTCACGTCCTCGCATAATTGGGTTTTCAAACCTATTCATTCAACCCATAATCCAATTTGACAAGCAACCACTGTACATCGTGTTACCTGCTTTCACGATGTTCTCGATTCTCCTCCTCGAGATCTTTTTGTTGCTGGGTCTACCAGCTTGGGCCCAGGCTCCTAATGCCACCAACACAACGACCGGACCTCCAGGTGCGCTGAAGATCTATACCATCTCAGCAAATAACATCACGGCGTCATTCATTCCATATGGCGCTCGATTGACGTCCCTTCTTGTGCCTGATCGGTCTGGACAAATGCAAGACGTAGTTGTCGGCTTCGACAACCCAAGTGAATATGTGACCGATACGATCAACAATGCCACGTACTTGGGCCCTGTGGTCGGCCGATATGCAAACAGAATCAAGAATGGCACCTTCCAAGTGGACGGCGTTGCGTACAACATCTCACGCAACGAGGTCAATGACACACAGACGCTGCACGGTGGCGCTGTGGGATATGACCAACAGAATTGGACCGTGACTTCATTCACCAACAACTCGATCACCTTCAGTCTCCTCGACGTAGCTCTTGAAGGTTTCCCCGGTAATGTCTTGACGCAGGCCACCTACAGCGTCAACTCTTCAATGCAGGCCAATGGGAAGCCTCTCACGCAACTCACTGCCAAATTGGTGTCGTCCGCCCTCACGGCCAAGACGCCCATTATGCTCGCACACCATATCTACTGGAACCTGAATGTATTTAAGCAGCCAACTGTGCTGAATGACACCTATCTCCAGTTGCCCCTGTCGAATCGATATATCCAGGTCGATTCAAACTTGATCCCGACTGGTCAGGTTCCCGGCGTCTCGAGTTCCCCCAACGGCACCCTCGACTTCCTCAAGCCAAAGCTGATTGGCCAGGATCTCGCGTCTGCCAAAGTCTGTGGCGACAACTGCACAGGTTACGATACCTGTTTCGTTATCGACCGTCCAACGAATATCTCCGACTGGACATCCTCCCCCGAGACAATGGTGCTGGCCTTGAACATGACCTCAGAGACCACCGGAATCAACATGCAGCTCACCACCAACCAAAAGGCCGTTCAAATATATACCTGTAACGGCCAAAACGGAAAAATCCCAGTCAAGAGATCACAGGTGCAGCGCAACGGAAATGGTACTCAATTCGTCAACAAGTACGGCTGCGTTGTGATCGAAACCGAAGGCTGGATCGACGGCATCAACTTCCCGCAGTGGGGACAGGATCCGTATCAGATCTTCTCCCCACAGACTGCCCCTGCAGTGCACTGGTCTAACTATGTCTTTGGCGCCATGTGAATGTAACTCCAGGTTGTTCAGATGATGTGTCAAAAAGATCTAGCAGCAATGCTTTTAGAAGAATAGCTGGTCCCAGTTGTTTAGTTTCGACCGGTCGAACCCTCTCCCTCCCCCCAGTAGTTATATACCCGCTCGCATAAAAAGGTTCGGTCTTGATATGTCTTTTTTTGGTCCGTGGCAGGTACTGTAGCGTGTCTATTGTTAGCAGCACATAGCGTACTTATTTGTCGTGTATATGCCAGTTTCTTTTCTTCTTTTCTTTTTGCTTGTGGATTAAAACTACCTCTTATGTCTTGAAATGAAATATTGTACAACCAGCATTACAGTTCCCTCCGGTAGGACGTAATTGTTTCTTTTATATCTTTTACAGCGAAAATATGAAAGCTGAACTTCGACGTATGTTTCTTTTATCCATGATGGGTTCTTTCTCAGCCCCGGATGATCGGAGCGAGATAGCGAGGAAAGAATAGTTCCCCAGGGCCCCTGATTGCAGATCCATACCGGAATAATGTAGGGTCTTTTGACACGACAGGTTTATAGTAGAGCATGTGTAGCATCCTGACAACCATAGCTCTATAGTAGAGTTACTATAAGAAATAGTAGTAATCCTGCCGTGCTTCCACCATTGCCATAGAGTCAATCGCACGTGGGACCTACGAAATTCCGGTAAGGGGACGTACACACCTAATAAATCCATGACCCCTAACCCCTAACGAAAAAGCATCATTCAATATATTTCTTTTCGCCCGCAACTTATCTGTAGATGTTATTTTCATGTCCCTTCCCCTGCCATAACCGCGAATCAGCTGAAGGATACCCCGCAAATAGATTGTAGGTTTTCTAGGGGTATATATATACCTTAGGTTATACGTCAGCTTGTATGCTGCGCCTGGGGCACTTTTCTAAATCTCGAATTACCTTCCTAATTGCCAAGTATGCGAGCAGGTCATCCTAGCACACTGCGTGCTTTTTACACAATAGATAACTTGAGGGGTTTACGTGTATAAATATGTAGCATCAGGTCCGCCCTTTTGCTGGAGAAAAGGGCGGTGGAAGGCCTCCTGAAGAAGTCCGCCAGTCCAGAGAAGAAACAAAATCCCCATCTCTTACAACCATCACCACATAGCACAACCTACAACTTTTTCGCAATGTATAAATCCACCGTCCTCTCCCTCTCCCTGGCAGCGGCAGCAGCGACGCTCTTCTCCCCCGCCCTCGCACAGAGCCGCTTCTGCCCCCGCCAAGCTCTCGAAGAAGTAACAAGGGAATACATCCTCTCCCAAACCGCCGGTTCCCTCGACCCCATCTCCTACTTCCTTTCCTACACCCCCGCATACACAGAAAACTTCAAATCCATGCCCATCGAGGAAGGTCTAGTAGCCACCACACCGCTGAAAATCGACTACCACCGCAGCCTGTACGATATCTTCGAGTGCGCGACGTATACGGAAATTATCGTCACGGACCCATCTCATCCGTACGTGATCGGTACGCAGCTGCGCTTGTTCCCGACGCCCGATGATGGGTTGTATATTGGGAATTTCGATTCTATAATCACGGACGAAGGGGACTGGCTGTTCGACGCCGAGGGCACGCTGCAGTATGCGAGCCAGGAGGCCTGGACCGAGATTCCTAAGTCCGAGCGCGATTCGCGAGAAGCTATTCAAGCGGCGGGAGACGCGTATCTGGATCTATTTAAGGATGATAGCGTCGAAGTTCCGTGGGGCGCGCCGTGTAATCGACTCGAAGGAGGCAATTATACGGGCAGCGGTCTGCTGAGTGACTCATGTAATGTGGACATACCGTGCTGTCATGAGTTGGTGAATAGGAAGTATATAATTGATGAGGTTCTCGGGGCGGTGAGTGTGTTTTTGGAATTTGGAGGAGAAGGGGGGTCGCCGGATAGTCATGAGTTCAGGTTGGAGGGGGGCAAGTTGAGGTATATTCATACGTTGACGGTTACGGAGTAGGAGAGAGGTCGAGTGTCGCTGGAGAAGAAGGGTTGGAGTATTATCTGGAAATAACGGCCTTCTTTATCTTTTATCTTTTTTTTGAGGATGAGCTGCAAGCAGAGAATAATGAAATTCATTGTCTGAAGGTAAATATACATATCTATGAAAGACATCAGCACAATGAGTTATCTCCTACTGGCAAGGGATATATACATACACATCCACACACATGCCTGGCGGCAGAGAGAGATCATGCCACTAGTCTATCTAACCTTCCTCCATCTGCCCTTCTGAAAAGCACTTGGTGAACAACCCTGATATCCTCCTTCCTATGCTTGCTCTATGCCCTTTTTCACTTCGTCCAGAGTGCCTCCATCACATCTCAGTGTCCACAATTCCCACCACGTGTGATCATGCCAGTAAGCCCATTCCCCAAAGCATACCCAGCTTGCTATCTCCCATCATTCATCCCTGAAACATTGCAGTCCACTCCTTCTCAGATGGAAGGTGTCTGAAGCTATCAATCAGACATATATGTTAGCTAAGCTAAATATTTCACAATAATACACAGGAAAAGGTATATAAGCATATCCAAAAAGAAAAAGAAACCCCCTGATTGCAAAGAGGGGTGGAGAGAGAGAAAGAGTGACAAAAAGTCCTCAAATCAACATACATATCGGGAACGTCCCTCAACCCTCCCAGCGACTGCTTCTTACACGCCGTCCTATCAATCTCCCCAAGATGGAACGCCACATGCCTCGCCAGCAAATTTCTTGCATTCCTCACCCCCTGAATCCTCATCCTCAACTTCTCAGATGTAACATGCATGTGCGCCTCGTTCCTAATCGAGTTGTACGTATAACTCAACCGTTCGATCTGCGAGTTGCGCTCGTGGACCTCGGACATGATTTTATCCAGCTGGCTGAAGTGGTAGTTTAGGATGCCGTCGAGTTTGCTTGAGTCTTCCGGTAAGGCGTCACGAGGTTCGGGAGGAGGGGGAGGTGGAGGCGGGAAGAAGAAGCGGGAGAGAGACTCGAAGAAGCTTAATTTGGGCTCCGTGGTCGTCGAGGGGTTTTTGGGCGAGAGAGTGTTGCCGGTTGTGAAGGAGGGTTTGGATTGACGGCTGGAGCCGGCTGAAGGGCGGAGTCGGTCCATGAGAGACTGCACCATCGATATCGCGATGGTAACAGACGAGTCGAGGATTGAGTTATCTGGAAGAGATAGATAGAGGTGAAGGAAAGGGATGGGTAAGAGAAAGATGAGCTCAAAGGAGAAGGAGAAGAAGCACGAGTCCAAGAACTGAAGGGTGTCTAATTGAGGAGAAGGACTGGACACGCGTCTTATGGAAGATATGACTTGGGACTGGTTATAAAAAGTGAAGTTTATCGAGACACAAGGTCTGAAGTGAAGAAGAAGGGTGGATGTTGCCGTGCGCAACGGACAGACAGCAGGCACCAAAGGCTCCCCTTTTTTGAGAGCCGACTCTTCAACAACACCTGGTGCTCGAGGAAACGAAAAAATTGTTCTTGAGAAAGACAACGAACAAGGGACTCTTTGATAAGAGTCTAAGAATGTCGTCTCTCTCTTTATCTATGCCGCCATTCACTGGTAAAAAAGAAAAAAACTCCCAAGCTCTTTCACAAACAATCGCTTTACCAAATCCTAAGAAATCATACAGACCAGAGGCGAGTTTACCCCTTTTGAAACCCTCGAAAAACAACGGTAAGTCCTAATGATAAAAAGGATTTCTATATCTCGCTAACTACCGCCTAAAAAATCTTTAGTCTGGGAAAGGACACGCTCGAACGCATTTTACCACACCGTTTTCTTCAACCCCATTCACCCAGCGTCCAGCTTGACCTGTCACCCCCGGGCCGTACTCCACCAGACCCATACGCCGACCGCCGGTCAACCAACGCACTCACGTCTAGATCTCGGCTTGCCCCCGCAAACCCATGCTGAAGGAACTTCTCTCTGTCCACCTCCACCACCCCCCGTACTTTGAGGCTTGCCACGAGGCTGGCACCTGCCCAAGCCCCAAGCGATTCCACCTGACGGACAAGCCCATGAATTCCAGGCTTTGAGTCCTTCTTCGCATGGTGTAGCTTTTCATCTATAGCGTTCGATATTTGCTCGTCTGCTTCACTTGCGATGGTAGGGGGTTCCAAAATGGAAGGGCTTGGTGATTTCTTTTGCTGATTCGCGTTGATTTCTTGAAGCTGCCTTCCCCGGGAATCAACTACTTTGCCGTTCGCGAAACGCCATCTTAACTTCTTAACAAGAGCGTCCACGTCGTTTAGGATCCGCTGGCGGATACCAGGAATGTTGGAGCCACCCCCGACAAAGATGATTCGTGACATGCAGATGCCTCGCACGTCTGGCGGAAGGGCAAGGAGGGTGTTATAGACAAGGACATCAAGTGGCATCTCTTCATCATCCAAATCTCGAGCTTCAGTATCTCCTGCGAACAGGGCATCTTCCACCGGTTGCGAAAATTTGGAAAATGGAACATCTGTATAAGCACATTCGCCGGATAAGGGCAAAGGCAAAGAAACAATGCGGTTGGAAACATCCGAATCTGGTATTGTAGAACTGTCGTCATTGTCGTCGTCTGGGTCTGGGTCTGCGCCTGCGTCATCATTCAACTCCTCGCTACTGCCTTTGCGAGCCTTGCACCAAGCCAATCGCGTCATTATATCTTCGCAGGCATCAAAGCTTGTGTACATAGTATCATCTTTCACGTCACTGGGCAACTGGCCTTGCTCCTTGGCAAGCTTGTTGATAAGGGTGTTCATGCGATGCATCAGCATTTTCATAGCACGAGTGCTTCGCCTAGACTGGATTTCGCGGTATTCGTACAGACCCGTAATTGTCGTCTCCTCCCACCCGATATCCACAATGAGAGCTGATCGTAGACCAGCGGAGACAGCAGCCATCACCGCTGAAGGGAGGAGAGTTATGCTGGGAAACTTCCAGCGATTGAATATAGTAGAAAGCAGAGATGAGAGCAATGGGTGCGGAACGATAGATGGCAGCACAATGACTAGACGTGAGGAGCCAGCATCTGTGAGCAGGTACTTGTTGTAGACCTCGCGAATGGTTCGCTCAATCTTGTCCTCGAAAAGCCCGACATCAAGATTTCGAATGTCCATGCGCCAAAGCTCGTGGCCTTCTGACCATTCGTCTACATTCGTAAATGTTTTCTTCGGGACATTGAGCTCTTCAGGACTGGGCTTGATCCAACCCCGGTAATCGCCAACCCTACGTGCCCCTTCAGGCCCAAAACTGACGGCACACATGGGTGTGCTGTCACCTTCAAATCCTGCACGCAGGAACCTGGCCCCTAGTTCCAGGACAACTGCATCTTCTTCTTGGCGAAACGATGACCCAGGAGAGTTTGAGGTCCCATATGGAGACAATATCTGTCGGTTGTGTGGGGTGTGGGGGGACCCTGTAGCTGCGGGTCGCGTAGAGCGAATATTAGGTCGAACTGTAGATGTAGAAGCAGTGGAGGACCGGTGGTCCAAATTGGACATTGAAGAGGCTGTTGCCATAATCGCTGTCCCCTATTTCATGTCGCGTTTAATGTAGAGCGTCACTGTCGGTCCGCCGTCTATGTAATGGTGCTGGCTCGGGGCGTTGTCGCAGGCCCAAGCATAACAACGCCTGGGGCCTTCAACACGCGTATTGGCCGCCTAACTCTCTTAGTTGTAGACTATACTGCCAATTTTCCGGTTCTCAAGCACTCGTATATCATAAATCAAGGGAAACTGTAGTTGTTGGAAGCTCCTTTGTCTGGAGACTTCACTATGTTGAACGAAATGGAGGTCAAGGATAAAGGGTCACGTGTCAGCGCTCCTCGTTCGCTCCTCGCCGCTTTCTTCAGCTCGTATTGGCCAGGCATCACACGCGACGGACACCACAGTTGTCTTCCATGTAGACCGTTGCGTCTCAACGTAAACGTATCCCCCGATATGCCAATGATCGCCCGTAACCCCTAGGGTTTGGCTTCCCTTACCTTTGCCTGCTCTACGTTTCTGCGGATGAAAGAGTAGTTGCCATTCACATACACATCTGGATTTGCAGACGGGCAGCTGGCCTCCCGTTATGAATGGGTATCCCTGGGTGAGTTGTGTCCACCAGGACGTCCTACTGAAGCTTGAATGTCCCGAGCTGTGTTGCTCTGTCACTTACCTTAATTATGTTTACAGACTAATAAAGGCCCTTGGGCCTGGAGAACGTATATCCTTAGCGAAGTTGGCAGTTGACCACCTTAAACGCACCGCACGTCCGATTCGTATTGCAATTGATATCTCTATATGGCTTTTCCAGGTACAGGCGAGCCGTGGTGGACATAATCCAGAGCTAAGAACACTGCTTTACCGTCTTATAAGACTCGTTGCGTTACCCATCCGCCCAGTCTTCGTCTACGATGGTCCCCAGCGACCAACAGAAAAAAGGGGAAAGAGGATTGGAGGAACGAGTGGGCCAGCCGCGGTGATACAGCTTTCCAAGAGATTGGTAGAGCTTTTCCAATTCCAGCATCATACCGCACCGGGTGAGGCCGAGGCAGAATGCGCCCGCATGCAAATGATTGGTGTTGTGGATGCTGTCATAAGCAATGATGTTGATGCGATCATGTTTGGCTCCAAAACTACCATTCTGAATTTCTCGAAGGAATCAAGTAGGTCAGGCGCAGCTACACACGGTGATGTTTACCGAACAGAAACAAGCGAATGTGGGAATGCCAATGTCAAGATAGACAGAGGTGGTATGATCTTGTTTGCTCTGCTAAGTGGAGGTGACTACTTTCAGGCCGGTGTGTCAAACTGCGGACAAGTACTAGCTACAGAAATTGCAATGGCTGGGTTTGGAGCGGATTTTCTCCAGGGGCTCCAAGGTAACGACTTGGGGGACTGGAGATCTCGACTGCAAAAGGAACTTCATGACAACGAAGAGAAGCATTTTAAACGCCGGCATAAAGCTGTCAACATACCAGATACCTTTCCTGACCGCAAGATACTGTCCAATTATACCGACCCCATAGTCTCACCCACGCCAGAACTTCTAGAAGTTGGGCAAAAATTGGAAGACGATGGGCACATAAACCTCCTTGGCCTAAGAGACTTTGTAAAGAACGAGTTCGGATGGAAACCAGCAAAGTTCATCCGTGCCTTCTCACAGGCTCTTATTTCTCATCGACTTAGGCTTGGCCTGCCACCTAGTGAAAACGATGTTGCAATGCGCTTTTGTGGACAAAGAACTCACTTTGACACAGACGAGCTGTTAGAATTGAGGCTGGAATTTGTTCCCGCCGACGTTGTTGGCCCAGACTTTATGTCGGAGCCGACATCATCCCCGCTAGATCCACTAGAGAATGATAACGACGACGAAGAGCCAGAAGATGCAGAAATTGGCGATGACCTTGCGGAGCAAAGTCAATCAGCCAAGACACCTTCCAAAACTGTTTATGACCCAACGAAATTCACGAGGATATGGCTTTTTGAGGCCATTGCACAAATTGGCATGCCAGAAGCTGTTGAGAAATGGAAGGCTGCCCAACAGGCGAAAGCGTCTCCCCGCAAGGCCTCAGCAGCTAGCAAACCTAGCAAGGCACGGTCAAGAAGAACAGGACCAAAAGTCGTTGATCCAAATATGACCCCCGGAGCACTGCACCGCTATTTCCCTGTCGGGAAATCGTCCGTCGGCAAGTCAACGGTGAATCGTACGCAGAAAGACATCATCAGCTCGCAAGGATCACAGTCTGCGGCCAGCTCGTTCCCGTATAGCGTTCCGGATAAAACCTCCTACGGCCCAACTAACTCTGGCGATACTCAATATGATGACGAGTTCCCTACCTCCTCATTTCCCACGTTCGATCCAGGAATGAATGGTTCACAAGCCGGTCAGGAAGAAATGTATTTTATGCACGATAAAGGTAGAGGACCATCTTTTTTCTCTTTAGAATCTTGTGAGGAATTTGATTTTAATAGCGCAAGCTTCACCCCTAGAGCTATAGAACCCGTTAAAGTCCCTTTGAACGAATTACACATCAGAGGTATTCCTCCCGACTCTCCTTGTCCTACCCTCCGGGAAGATACTCGTCGGGAAGATACTCGTCGTTCAGCGAGGCTGAAACCCGTCGACTCAACGGAGCCGGCAAATTCTCCCCGCGAAACACGCCGCCAAACAAAGCCTACTTCGACACAGTCAACCGAGAGCTCTCCTACTAAGAAGAACCAGAGGCAAGGCTCACCAAAGAAGTCGGCACACTTGGAACTGTCTTCTAAATCACCCGCTTCGGATCCGGCATCATCAGCATCATCATCAATGACTGTCTTGGCTGAGCTTCTTGAAAACAAAGCTCATATTGACGACGCAAATGGACCTCTGAAACGTATCGAAGATAGCAAATCAGATCGTGCACCTACCATACAACATTCAGCTCGAGAGCGAAAACCACGGCGCCAGGATCCGACTTCGATGCCCATCCCGTCAGCGGCACTTGCGCAACCCAGCCACACTGAAGCAGCCATCGAAGCACACGATGGCTTCTGGACATTCACTTCTCAACTGGATAAAACCGAGGAACATCCGGATCGACCCATCGATAAACCCTCCAGGACGAGTAAGAAGGATCTGAAGTTTACTAAATCAGGGAAGAAAATAGTCGCGGGCAGAGTCAGTATTCTAGATATGAGTGAATTACCGTCATCATAAATCCTTCCATAGCGAATGGATTAGAGGATTGGGTTGTATCCGCTCTTTTGGTCCTTGGCTTTCTGGCTTGTTGGATTTTGGGCTTGCTGGATCACTACGTGAACTAGTTTATAACTCCGGTACTCATTACTATTGGGCCGCTGCTATGCCATCGGATATTTTTGTGGGGGGGG
>PDNA01000249.1:0-39313 GCA_002573605.1 Polytolypa hystricis UAMH7299 | reverse complement strand
ATACATGTAGATGGATTGTGAGTTATATAGCTAGAGAGCGAATGCTAACCTTTTGAGTTTTTATTTGAGGATATTTCCTTCCCAGTGTCCTACAAAAATTAGTTACTATAGAGGAAATATGACTGAAGTACTATATACTTGGTTCTTATCCATAGATTAACCTCGGGATCTATATAGCTCATACTGAATGTTCTCGGCTTGATTCCTCACTCAAACAGAGATGGGATTTGATGAATCTCATCACTCAATTACAATTTGCAAAATGTGCTGGTAACATTTATGCTGTACGACATACCAATGCGCAAAGGGATTTACTCCACATTCCGCAGGCAGCGAACATACCTATCCCTCCTAGTATTGCGCAACAAAATGCAGCTCTGACATCGCCCAAGATTCTCATCATTTCCAACAGTGAGTCCCCTGCATCCCAGCCCTCTGCTAATCTTAACCCCATCCATCCACCATGGTGGGTGGGTGGATGGCTACACGACACAATAAAGGCTCCGGACCAGCACACACTGCCACGTCTGAGACACATGGGCAAAACAATGACAAGCGGATTTCGAGAATGAAAAGCAGAAAGAAAAGAAATGGCAAGCTGCATCAAGAAAGCATGTATGTACCACCAAGGTATGTACATACATACCAGGTCCATTTCTACCATTGATGTCATAGATAAACCGCCGAGGTCTCAACCTGAAGCAAGGGTGCATATATCATTGATATCCAATCCGTCCCAGATCGATTTGTGTGACAGACTCTTGCCGATCTTCGACCTTTTTTCTATTTCTGTTTTTCTTCTTTTTTTGACTGGCTGTCGCGTCACGTCTTACTTACCCTATAGCCCCTTTCCTCAGCCGTTCCTGAAATTGGTTTTGATGGATAAACCTCTCAGGACCTTCACAGGCGCAGTTATCTGAAGGAAAGAAATATTTACCTTCAAGAAGTAAAAGAATTTCAATCTTTCAAGTTTCTATGATAAGGCAAGTTTCAGTCCAAATTCCCCCCCCTCACCCACCTCTCATATGGACACATTTTCAGCCTCAGCTAGCATTGTCACACCGCAGGAAATCCTTGTGCGCAGTATGCTATCTACGCATCAAATGTAAAAACTCTCCATATTTATGGAACGTGATCGCCGTAAACTTCCTGTTACGCCGTCATCCTAGTCGAACGTCACCAAATTAAATAAACAAGTGGCTGATTAACCAGTTTCTCCCATCTCGCAGTCCAGGCAACCCCCACGTCGCCCCCGCTGTTGCTCGATAATGGGATGCCTAAAGGCTGCAACGATATTTGCTAGTCAAGGTGCGGCTGGAAGGAAAATGCAATCTACAGAAACCGCGGACACATATGTATCCTACTATTTTCGTCACAACAATAATTAATTGCTAGGAGAAACACGATCAAAGACAGTTCCGAGGCACTTCCAGCGAGAAAATAACCACATATCGCAAGCAAAGGCGGGGACCCTTCCTCCCCCCCCACCTTCAGGGGTGTATGCTTTTCATGGATTTTAACTGCAGTCATATCTCCTCGACCTAACCACTTTCCGAATCATGGGAGGAAGAAGGCAGGCTTTAAGGCTAGGAATGCACAGACTTCTTTTTCCGATCCCGTCCCTTCCCACCGGCAACTGGATGCAAATAACGCTTTCCCTCCCTCCCACTCTTGGAAAGCTCTGCCTAAAAAGGGCCTTCACACAACAAAAAAAAAACCCCCCTCCCCCCAGCTTTCTTAGTGTTGCTCTTTCCCGATTGCTGTGCATCATTAAAAGAGTCTCGCGAAGCCCATCAATCATCAGCTTGTCTGTACGAGGTGCCGCACTCGCCGAGACGATGCCGAGAAAACCAAAGGAAGGATTAGTTAGATACTGCCAAAGCAAATATTGGCTGTCGTTGAGTTTCGCGGACCCCGTTTGCTTCATTGGTGTGGTAGATAGAATGCATGCTTGGCCCGTGATCGAATGAAAGTAGGGCTAACTACAGAGTATATAGATATCACTTTATCGTAAAAAAGCTCGTATCTATTAACTCAGCTAGGAGATACACGAGCCCATACATTACTATGATCCAAAAAAAAGAATTATTCGCTCCCTGCCCTCCACTTACGCAGATAATAGCTGCCTAGAGCCGTTGAATACGTACCCGCCCCCCAACTATTCCAAGCCCCTCCCGCAAGCGACGGACACTAAAAAAAAGGACGGAGTCTCTAAATCCCCATGCCAACGATTGATGTTAAGTCCTATTTCCACCTCAAATCCCTTCCAAATGCACCTTCAAACTTATCGTCTATATCAAGCTCTAAGAGCCCCATCTATCTAGGGATGCTTAGACGATATGCCACGACTATGTCCGCTAGTTTCTAGATATATATTTATTGAAAGCGCGACAGCAGCAACAACAGCAGCTTTCTCGCACTAAAAGGTAGTTATATATCTATGGCTATAGAAATAAAATAAAATAAAGTCCCGCCCGTCCAACCCCCTCTCTCGTGCGTCATTCAATCTCTCCGAGGCAAGCAGGCAAGTAGCAGGTGTTGATGCAACGTATGTATGTACTATACTATATACAACTGGAGACTTTTGCATTGGTGACGGGCCCACTGTGAAGTATAGTATGTTCAGCAAATACGTAGTAGTTAGCCGCGTCAAAAGGGTTAGAGCTTCATACTAGCTTCGAGCAAGCGTGACTCTAAAAATATTCTTGATTAGTTAAACTTCTTTCTCGCTATTTAGGCTTTTTTCTTTTCTTTTTCTATTTTTACTATGATCTAGAAGCAAACACACCAATTAACCAACTACTCTAGCACATAATTCACATACATATAATCAGTTAGTAACTAGACATGAGAAATTAGAAATTAGATGCTCTCAATTTCGCAGGAGGCACGATATGTTCTCTTCAAGCAAGCTCTTTGAACCGAGGCTCAGCCAGCATTTCTATTCCCAGGAGAATTGACCCCTGGAGACGTCAGAAGTACATTATTGTCCGAAAGTTTTCCGGGACCCTCCTCCTCATCCTCCTCCCCTACCTTATAGTAGGGCCCGGAGGTACGGCGTCAAGGAAGCCCCGACACCCTTCCCCATGAACCCCTGTAACTCTGTCTGTTCAGGGTATTATCTCGCGCCGGGCATTGGCATTTATTGGCAAAAAAAAGACGTAAGAATTAGAAAGAAGGGAAAACCGCCCAGAGGAATCGATCGTGTGCGGAATCTACTTGGTAAGAATTAATAGCTCTTGCATGGTTGAACTGAAAGGGTGGGGGGTGGGGTGGAATGGACAGAGGGAGACAATTCTAGATCACTTTTGATGAGATATCTCCATCTATCTCTATGTCTTTCTTTCCTTTTTTTTTTTTCCCCTCCCCTCTTCCCTGAAGGTTGAGGAACATGGTGCAAATTCCTTCCGAGAAATCAATATGTGGCTGAATAAGGACTAAATCCGGTTACTGGTAAAGTGTAGTTACAGGAAGGCTGAGGTGGGGACCGGTTCAGGCTGTTCTGACCAGCTCTTGTTCTCGATCGTTCGTTCGTCCTACGTCGCAGCCGCGGCTTTGAAGCAAGCTGAGAGATTTCCATAGTCTCTAGATGACATATTGTGGCGATGAAGCCAGAGAGAAGAGCGCATCTTATTACCTATCATAGACAGTCCCGCAATCAATTGAAGAACACAGCAAAGTAATAATTATTTTTCTTGGTCCGCCCGTATAAAATGCATACAAGGCTTCGCAATTTAGGTATTAAAAGTAAATATAATATTGTTTTTTTTGGTCCCGCTCTCTATCTGTCGAGACGTCGTTGAGGCTTTTTAGGAGATAAAAAGTATTGGACTGGTTTGGATCGAACAGGCTGTGTTGTTGCCAAAAAACCACTAGATAAAACGTGGAAAAGACACCTATTGCTTATTTCTGACAAGCAAAAGAAAAGAGTGAAAAAAGTAAAAAGATCGGCGGACCAAAAGATCGGTGGAAAGCTGCTGTAGTGGCCGCTGTTGCCGCCGCTGAGACACCATTATTGAGAGCAGATAAGCGTTAGTTCAGCAGTAATCCATCGAGGTCACTGTGCAACGTTGTATGTACTGTACTTTTAGCCTAGTGGAATGCTTTCAATAAGCAGGGTTATGTTTGATCATGATGAGGAAAAGCACGTCAGGCTTCCAATCACCAACAGGTTGTCAGTAGGTTACGTTGCTAGCTGTAACTAACCTCTTAATCCCTGTCCACACCTCCACAAAATCATATCAGCAAGGTCCCTCCCAAGGATGATATTCCCTGAACGCAGCTTTGGTTTAGCCTTTTTTGTTTGCTTTTTTTTTGGCTAAACCCTATGACGAACCTGTATGGACGGAGGATATATCGTTTTCCCGACCGCAAGTTCTGGGACCCCAGCAATATGGAAAAATTCGTAGAAAATGCGCGATCTCAGAAAGGTAAAAAAGAGCTTATACATACATACATACATAAGGATCCTCCTAGTAGAGAAGGAAAAGCATCCAGGGCGTTGAAATAAGACACGATTAGAGCGTTTTTCGGGAAGTATATAGAGACAGCTCTGAATCACCTTGAAACAAAGGGATATGTATGATCTGCGGTTGGGGCTGGGAATAATGGAATAATGGAATAATGATGCGGTCAGAAGTGGATCATGTAACAAATCGTCATCACTAACCAGCCCCTGGGCTTTCCAGAAACTGCCCAGATTTGTATTTCCAATGATCGTGCAAGAAAGGAACTGTCCATTTCACTATCGTCGTTTGGTTCATCAGATTCGTATAGTAGTTAGGTGCGAAGGAGCGGTTCAAATCGCATCAGATAAAACAGCATGCGGGAAGAATTGAACACACGGACTCTGCAGGGCAAGGGGGGAAGGCACGCTACTGCATTCTGGACGTTCTGAAATTGGGACGACACGTTTTTCTGAAGATCGAAGAGCCGGTTGGCCCGTAATCTCGCGTGTGTGCAGGATTGCCGTGGTGTATGTACGCAACAGAGCTGAATAGAAGCTCGTAAGCCACGATACGGTCCAGGTTGACACGGATACTATATTCGCCTTCCCTTGAACACAGAACCTGAACATCGGAAGGTACGGAGCTGTTCCGCATTTGGTTGGTATTGGCTGCATAAACGAGCTGGCTGAGTACGTTGGAGCAAATAGGGTAAAGAAATAAGCACGAGCTAGACCAGGGTTCGCAAACGAGTGGTTCAACAAGGATTTGAACTTTGTATATATATATATATATATATATATATTAGCTAGAGAGTGCAAGCTGGCGCGGTAGGAACGAGGAGACCTTAAATAATTCGAAGGGCCATTCATTGAAACTATCGCCTCGCATAATTCTCGCCATATCAGATAGATGAACTGAAGATCTGATACCTTGGTGTGACACTGCAGAATCACACAACAGCTCCTAGTGACCTCTTTCGGGAGACCTAGAGTGTGATCCATCTCTTTTACAAACACGGACATACGTACCCAGAAGCATACATCGAAGTATGGCGGGTACCACCACAAAAGAGGTATGTGATTTAAGAGCAGGGTGCCCTTGGCAAAATATCAGGAGTGGAAACGGTTCTGGATCTGCGATGTACGATCAACTAGCAAACATAGCTAATGTGTTCCTATCGTTTATAGAACTGGACAACAACGTACGATGGTGCTTGCACTAGCTGTCGTACGCGCAAAATCAGATGTGGGCGCGAAAAGCCCCAATGTAGCAGCTGCAGTCGCGATCAGGTGGAATGCGTGTACTCGTCACCGCCAAAACGAGTCAATCACGTTAAAGTCTTGTATGTGAAGTTTGCTCCTGCAGTTGTCATTTGTGGAGTGATCGAAGCGGTTTCTCATACGCATGCGTGAATCTCAGATGCCAGAACTTCGATGACATACAGACCCGTCTCATCTCGATGCAAGGCGAGTTAAGCTGGTTGACAGAAACTCTGAAGAGGTCAAACATCGATGATCGACGAGATTTCAGTTCAGACCGCGCTCTTCCGTCTAGGGATGTATCCTCACCGTCGCGATACGGCGATGCCGCGGCAGCACCCTCCACAACAGCTGGCCACATGGTTCGTGATTGTGGGACATTGATTGAGAGGTACTATGGGCCTTGGACACTACTGGCCTTGTGTCGCGACTTCGAGGCCGACATCGCGTCCTATATCGGAGAGGATAACGATGAAGTTGTCGGTCTGATCAACAAGATTTTGCTTGAAACCATAAAAACTGATGAGCAAGATCTGGGGACCAAATTGGGGCAATTGGACGCCAGTATTTGCTTGCCACCAAAGCAGCTGTTATCAGTCATGCTCGAGAGTTTCTTCAAACAAGCCGACTACAACACTGACATTTTCTGTCGCCAAACCGTATATGAGGCGGTCGAACGCGTCTATAACGAACCCCTAAATCCCACTTCTGAGCCATGGGCGCTCTGCTTTAATCTCATCATCCTACTTACCCTTGGAGCCGAGCATCCTATTCACAGCGATGACCACTTTGTGCGACCCATGCTCCAAGCTGCTAGTGCAGCCGCTCGGAAGCCGAGCTTTTTCATGTCGCCGCGTCTCGTGAATGTCCAAGCTTTAGCGCTCTTAGTAAGTGATAAAATATACCACTCTGCAATTTTAATTTCGACTAGCTTCCGCCTAATACCCATGTGTGTGAATCGCCTCCGGCTAACCTAAATCTTGCAGAGTCTCCTTACTCAGCAATATCACACCGGCGACGAAGCTCTTGGTCAATCTCTTTTCGCCCAGGCTTGCATCCTTGCGAGGGAGGCAGGGCTACACCAAGCGGGCCACAGCATTTCTCGGTCGTCGAATCTCTCGGCTATGGAGGCAGAGGAGCGACAAAAGGTTTTTGGATCGTTGTATATCCGTGACCGGTATTCCGCAACCGCATCCGGATCACTGACCTGGCTACCTAGCGGGGCCCCTAAAGGACCAATAGCCACAAGCACATCCACGGCCACCACACACGTAGGTAATACAGCAAATCGAGTTGATACGCAGTCCAAAGCTCATTGGGAATTGGCGAAAATCCAAGATGAGCTTCACTGCATGCTTAGCTCTGCAGACGTACGAGAGATGTCCCCACCAGAGAGGCAGGCTGCACTCAGAAGTCTCCAACAGAAACTCAAGGCATGGGCACGATCACACAAAGTCCCTTCATCAGCGCGACCAAACACGGTAGATGAAGTATTGCTTCATCTCGCCTTTCTAGGTACGCGTATTCGAGTACTGCAAAGCGACAACTTCACCGGTGAGGATGCTAGCTCTGCTTCAGCACAGGTGCTGTATGACACACGCTTATGCTGTCTTCTTGTTGCCACCTCTTGCAAACCCCATCCGAATAGGGCCCTAACGGACCGATTGGATCACATGCTCAGCCAGGCACCATGTGCATTTGAGGGAACGTTGCGACCACATTATTCTTCCGTTAGCTCATCACGATCTTCACGGTCGTCACGCGCATCATCAAGGATGCCGTCGTCCCCGTCTCCTTCCGCCAGTTCTTCCTCTGCAGGTGATGCAGGGCAGAGAACGAGTCCCCTGACACCGCCACCTTCAAGTTCTAGTTCCGTCAAGACTCCGGAGTCTGCAACTGTCCCCATTCACCGAGTCGCTCATGTATTTCCTAATGCAGCCGTATTTGTGCTTGTACGACACATACTTGGAATAGGAACAGCCGCTAGGCCGTCGAAAAATTCTCCAACCGCGATTCTCAATGACGAAGAACAGCAAGATGAGGCCAGACAGGACATTTCCTTAGTCGAGGCCTTGCTCGTCACCATTCATCATGAGCCGTCTCCTGAAGCGTTTCTCAAAAAGCTCGGCAGTGACCCCAGCAGCGGTAAGGTTGGTCGCATCCTTCAGCATCTAGTAGATATCATCCATGTTGTCAAAGGAGCAACGGGTCATGGTTATGCAAACACTGGTGTACTCGGTAGCGAATTCGCAAGTGATGATGAGGGTGATAACAATGACGAAGTCATGGTTGCCCCTAAACAGTTGCTAGAGCCATCTTCTCTTTTGATGGATCCCGCGAACGATGCGATGAATATGTCAAATATGAATATATATGGCAGTGGGAATATTTCTCCCTACCAATCAAGCATACCGCTGATGGGTTCATCTCAGCCCCATTGGGGGATGCCTCCGGACTCCTTATCGTCCTCTTCGTCAGTAACTCCAATGTTAACGACTGGGAACTCGATGTACGCACCATCAATCACTCCAACACCCCCCACCACAATCCCCGACTCGCCATTTGATATTTCACAATTTTTGAATCAAATGGGGTCAGCCAGCCCTGTGATATGGGACGGCGGTCAAGGACAGGCCGAGTTGCAGTTGCAACAAATGGCACATGATCAGCCTGAGACAACCAACAGACGGTCAAAGAAGAGACCGCGGGTAGAGAGACAGCAGTCAGGGTAGGCAGCGTTTGGTATCACCAAGTTTGCGGTGATATTTTTGCGTCAGTGTGCCAATAGTTGTATTAAAACGAGATCACGACTAGAACGACCACCTCTACCAGAGGTTCTTTTGTCTGACGGTCTTTTTCTTTTTTTTTTCCGGGGCAGGAGGCATAAATTGAGAAGATCGAGGAGTTATATAAACCGGAAGGTGGCGCGGGGTTAGGAATACTATTAACAGTTTTCAGTGTCTAGCTGAAAATAGCCACGTCTGCTGGCTCTGTATTATATTAGCGTGCGTAAGTCTCCGCCAGGTTTAAACGTTGCTTACCAAAAAAGGAAGCGTGAGCCGCAATATAATGGGATTCAAGACGAAGTACCTGCCAGCAGAGCGAAAACCTTGTCGGCGGTATTGAAGGCCGGGCAGTTCTTTTGCCACAGCCCGGTGAATATGCGCATGACCTACATGCGCAGGATCTACACCAGGATGAAGTGATCTGCAATCGTTTGACAAGTCACTCAGGTGCATAGGTAGAAGTATACGTAAACTAGAGACCAGCAGTCCATAGCTCCCAGTATGGTATCCTGAACAATTCAACTGCCGTTCCTTCCGCCTCCGCCACGCACCGATGTAACAGCCAATAAAATATAGTTTTGAACGATTGGGCGCATGGTAAGCCCATATAAGGGCAGAACAATATCGTGGGTCGGGGACTCACGGCATATTTCCCCCAAAAGTCATGTCTCACATAACCCCGTAGCTCCCTGCTTGCAGATTTACTGCAGAGTGATGTGTCCATCTCTTGCCTCTTTAGTCACCGGTGTTCAGTCCAGATATCCATAGACCGCCTCGAATCGTCTTGAGAAAAGTTCGAGAGCCTTTCTGTATCTCGCTCGACAAAAGGAGCACATGGCCCGCGACCCAGGGTGTGAATTGCGCGGCTCCTTTGCATGAAAGTGCGGGTTTCTAAGGGCACAACCGTGGTCTATCCGCGCCATCTTCCAGATTTAGAGACGCGTCTCAAACAGGTATTCTGGGTTTAAAGACAAGGCGGCTTTATAATATCATCAGCATAACAAAATGCTAACGCGATGATTTCGTTCGCCGAATAGTCAAGGCGCTTCGGAGATATTCCGTTGTTCCATACATCATCACCGCCGCCCGCAAAGCTGTTGAGCGGAGTAATATAGCATCATTGCCGTGCCAGCAAGAACTGATCCCCAAACAAGATAATGGTACATCAATTGAAGACCCTCTGAACCATCATTCGCCCAGTCATCAGTGTTGGTGATGTCTGTACTACGAAAATAGCTGGTTGTTGAAGATAAGACGCCGAAACTCCGAATGGCAACGTCATAAATGCTAACATGAACGACACACGACCCCCCCAGGGGCCCTTCTTTAGTGAACGGTAGAAATATTGATAGGCAGGGAGTCCAACGATCAGCAGGAAGGATAGTATGACAGGTTGGCTCGTCCCACAACATGGCCAGTATCCCAGCATGTTGTTCCTGGAGCTGCATTCTTTCAGCTTGGGCACTTTCAGTTTTAGATAGAAATAATTGGCCAAAAATTGCCGTTCCCGTTAAGTCCCTAGTGGCTAGAATTCACGGCTCTCAATGACTCCACCAACGACCGACGAACGACGTTCGGAATTATAGACACTGACGAGCTCGTATTGAAGCATCGCGGCTGCCGGAGAAAGGAACGCCCGCCAGTCTCATCATGTGACACAAACCCCTGCAGGGAGAAATTAGCTACGTCATTTGTCACACCAGTAAGGCCCTGTAGCTCAGTTGGTTAGAGCGTGGTGCTAATAACGCCAAGGTCGCGAGTTCGACCCTCGTCGGGGCCAGCAAATATTCCTTTTTTGATTCCAAAATTTTTTCATCTCAGGGTCTTTTTTTTTTTCATCTTCTGGGGAGCGAATATAGATAGCACCTGTAAAGACAGTTACTGAAGGCGAACTTGTATTTATCATTACCCCACTCTATGTTTATTGTTGAGATAGCAGGAGTCATAGCAATAAAGGCTGAATATATATATTGATTCCTCCCCTACTACTTCGACTCTTACGCACCCCCCTTGGTCATTATATAACTCACCTCACACACTAAAGTAAAGCCCAACAACAACTTAAAATAGCTCAAAGTAAAGAATAAGTAGGGAAAAAAGAGATACAAGTTCACTAAAATAAAAAGAAGCCTATGTAATATTCTACCCAAACAGGACGAGCATCTATACACTCCCTCACCAACGAAAATGAGATGCAAAAACCCTGCCCAAGAACCATATTAGAAAAAGCCAACTTTTTATCGCATGCTTCATACCAAGACATGAGAGCTGGGGGCTTATCCGCCAACAAAGTAGCCAAAAAAAAAACTCTTGAACTCCGTTTTCCAAAAAAAAAGAGAGAAAGCCGTAATGTAGAGGGCCTAATCGGGGATCATCCTCATCTTCTCAACCCGCCCCACGACGAGTAGGACTTCGTCTTCTGCCCGCGAACCTCGTCGCTCGACCTTGAGCCAAACCGAAGGCTTCAGAAGAGGGCCATTGAGGCGGATGTGTACCTTGACGCGTGGTTCGAGATCTCGCGCGGGCTAGTGCGCTATTGAGCAACCCATCAGCCTCGCCATCCAGTTCCATCTCCACGCCTTGTTCCTGCGGCGGCACAGCCCCAGGACTTTCGGTACCGAGTATATTATTGTCCGCCCATTCCTGCTCGGGGATCTCGACACGTCTACTCGGTACACGGGATCCGGCCGTAGTCCGTCCCGTAGGTTTTTCTTTCGTTTTTTCTTTTCCCTTGGAGGTCTCCTTCTTCCTCACCGCTGTATCTCCTGCAAACGACCTCGACACAGAAGGGATCTCTTCATCATGCTTCTCAAGTCCCCAAATCTCCAGAGCTCGCGTAAGCAATGTTCCTGCAACGCCAGCACCCGCTGCCGCGTCGCTACCATTCGTACCTAATACTCGAACTGCTTCATGTAACGCCGTTACAGCCTCCATCGCCCTCCCAAGTTCAAGCAACACTAGCCCGCGAGCAGTATGTAAAGACCCAGTAAGTCCTCTATCCTCGTAGCCTCCAACGCCAGACGAGGCTGCAGATATTACCGCTCCCGCCCCAGCCCCTCCAATGGCAGCAGTGTAGCTTGTTGCAGAGCCACCTGCGCCAATGCGAAGACATTCGTCAAATTCTGCCAACGCGGCTTCAAAATGGCCAAGTCGACGTAGCGCGTGGCCCAAGTTTGCTCGAGTGGCAAGCCACGCTCCTGGATCGCAACCTAAGGACGACGCCAATGCCAAGGACTGTTTGAATAGTTCAACAGCGCCTTCCAGATTATTCTGGTGATACATGACAACCCCCAATTCATTGAGAACGAGAGGATCGCCGCCCGAAGGCTGAAGCGTAAGCGGATGGTCTTCCGAGCCCGATCCAGTAGCTGAAGCAAGGTTTTCTGATACTGAACCAGAGGACATTCTGTATGCTGCAGAGAGGTATTCATGAGCGAGAGACATATTATTTAGTGCTAGATGCTGCATTCCCAAGAATAATTGCGGAAGATGACTCCCTTGGAAGAGTCGAGCTGCGGTGCTGTAAGCTGCAATAGCTTGGTCATGTTCCCCTTCAGCTGCAAACGTATGGGCAAACCCAATCCAGGCAGGGGCTGAATGGGGGTCCATTAGGGAAGCCTTGGAGAAGAATCGTCGAGCCTCTGCAATTTTACTAACAGACAGATAATATATGCCTATAGCAAGATAAGTATACGGTTCATCCGGAGCATTATCCGCTAGAGTATGGGATAGGAGGAACAGGGCATTAGTTGCACCGGTCTCATAGAGGCAGGCGAGGTGGAGAGGATAAACGGAGGGAGAATGCCCCAGGTTATGGCTCTGGCTTCCCTGTGACACCAGAGAAGATTCGGAATCCGTATTAGAAGATAAAATCGAGGAGCTTAGTGCTAGAGCTTCCGAGAATCGACACTGCGTATACAAGGTTTCGGCACGTGAGAGGAGAAGATCTGGATTTTCGGCGAGATTATAGTGCGTAGAAAGCGTCTCGGTAGCGTGGGATAAGGCTGCTGGCGAGGAGTACTTCGACAGACGAGTGGTATAGAGTAGCTTTGTGAACTCAGCCGCCTCCTGACACTCCGACGGATCACTCGACGGAGCAATTGAATCAAAATCCAAGGATTCCAAAAACTCGAGCTCTTCAGCTGGAGACATCAACGAGTTCTTCATAAGCTGGTCAAATGCCTCAAAACACTGTACATCTATCCGCACCGCATCCTTGTAACAGTCCCTCGCCCGGTCAAATGCGTTTTGTCGGGAATAGCATAATCCCCGCAGATAGCACATCGCTGCCTCGAATTTTAAATTGTTTGCATCTTCTCGCTCCCGCTCTTCGCTTCTCTCAATACGGTCTGCTCGAGACGTACCAGATCTACCGTTTCGAAGCGTCACTCGAGAATGGCCATTCAGGTGCTGTAGCTTCCGTCGTCTGCTACCGGAGCTGCTTATGAGATGGGTAGGATTGTGATCACCGAGAATAGTGAGAGCCTGGTCGAACTTGTTCTGTTTGATGTAGCAGTGGGCAGCGAGATAACGACATGAGGAGCTCCGGGATATAAGGTCTTTCTTCGAAAGCAAGGCTAAGGCTCGGGTATGGTTGCTATTGGAAAAATGGACTTGAGCCAGCCAAAAGGCATCATTGTCACTGTCTGGAAAGATGGTGTTAGAAAAGGTTCCCCTTAGGGTATACGCGCGGAATCGACTCACTTGTCAACGCAAGCACTTTGTCGCCTACGTAAATGGCAGCATCGTGCTGCCCCTTGTTCAAGGCATCTTGCCGCCAGGTGCGGAGAAAGGACTCCATTTCAAAGTGCAGCGGGGTTGCGTGCAGGGCTCATTCACCCTCAATATGTATTTCTCGTCAGCGTAATCTCATTTGCAAATTAGTGTCATAAACAGCAACGTTATTCAGTAAGGCTCAATGGTTCTGCTCGTAGAAAAAGTGAGATATTTGGATTGTCGCAAAGCTGCCCGTTGTGAGGAAGACGCGACTGTGATGTTGGTCTGTGCGTCCTACGTTGATGGGAGGCAGCTGTGGTATAAATATCCGTTGTCACAACAGACGGGGAACTCCCAGCAAACGAACCAACCGAGGACCAAAATATGCTCACAGGGGCTCATTAAAATACTCCAGAGCAAAAACAAGAACCATTTCTATTTATTCCTCTTCAATTCCTCTTATTATTCTTTTCATCGTCAACATAAGGTTGTCACGTGAGCTTTATCTACACGTGACAATGTGGCGAGCTGTGCCTATCTGAGCTTCCTCTTTATCACATCGTCTCGCGCTGCAACAGCAACAACCCTCCAGTTACAACATAAGTCCATAACGGGATCCTTTGGTGCCTTATTTACATTGTCCAAACCTCTTAAAAGGATACCAACCCCATTTTCATTCAAATAGGCAAACTATCATCCGCCCAAGATGTCTGAACGCAAGGTCCTCACCAAATACTACCCTCCAGACTTCGATCCGTCGCTCATAACCCGGACGCCCAAACACCTCCGCGCCAGCGGCCCCAAGCTCCTCACAGTCCGCCTCATGGCACCCTTCAGTCTCAAATGCACCAACTGCGGCGAATTCATTTACAAGGGGCGCAAATTCAACGCGCGCAAAGAGACCACAGACGAGAAATACCTCTCCATCGCCATATACCGCTTCTACATCCGCTGCACGCGCTGCTCGAGCGAAATCACATTCAAGACAGATCCGAAGAATATGGACTATGTGTGCGAGAAGGGCGCGAAGCGCAATTTCGAGCCCTGGAGAGATCCCAAGGGTGTAGAGTATAATGAGACGCAGGAGGAGACGTTGGATCGCTTGGAGAAGGAGGATATGGAGAGTGCGGAGATAGAGGAGCGGGATAAGATGAGGGAGTTGGAGGAGAAGATGCAGGATTCGAAGCGCGAGATGGCGGTTGCGGATGCGTTGGATGAGATTAGGACGAGGAATGCGAGGATTGAGAGGGGGGAGAGGGGCGGGGAGGAGATGGCGCTGCTGAGGTCGCAGATTGAAGTGGATGAGGCGAGGGCGAGGCAGGAGAGAGAGGATGAAGAAGCGGCGAGGAGGGCGTTTATGACGGATGGTGGTGAGAGGGTCAAGCGGCTGGTTGAAGACGATGTTGATGGTGCGTCCCCCGCTGCTTCTGACCCCAAGAAGGAAGAGATGCCACCACCACCATCATTTGCGCGGATGAGGAAACCCAAAAAGCCATTCTCGGCTGGTCTGGGGATTAAGAAGAAAACTCCGCTGGTGTAAACAATTTCCTACAACAATTTTCTGTTTTGCAATTCTAGCCTTCTGTTATTTTAAGCATTTCTAGGGGTTGGGGCACAGGATATATATAGGGAATGCGATCTTAATAATACATGACTTCCATTAGAGAACAATGAATGAAAAATATTTCTCAATTACATACATGAGAACATACTCCAATACACACAAGCAATGCGGAAATCTCCCCTTATCTCCTAATAACGCCGTGCTGCAGGTACCCATTTTTCCCTGTCCCACCGTCCCGAGGCCATACATATGCGGCTTTGACAAAGGCATTATAAAATTACATCACAAGGGGAAAAAAGAGAACAAAAGTCATCAAAACCACATAAAAAAGCTTCTGTTAAAAACAAGTGAAAAAAACATCAAGCAGCAAATATAAAAATAAAACAAGGGGAAAGAACTTCTAAAACAACATCAATAAGACTCATGAAAAGGAAAAAGGAAAAAAAAAAACCAAATCACAGATAAGCCATCCACAAGGCATCACATTGCGCCAAATTCTGCGGATTCACCGCTCTCGAAATCAAATCAATGACAGATTGATTCGCAGGCAGGTTGCCCTCTGGCGGGCTCGCCAAGCTCACCGCCTTGTTGACGATGTAATTACTATTATTCGCAACCATTTCTCGCAACTGCGATTCTTGCAAGACGCCGCGGTGCTGTGCCGTAGCCCAGAAAATCATTTCATCGCGCACGAATATGCTGAGCTGCTGCTCTAACTCATGACGTGGTTCAGTGAGGCAGCGGGCGATTGCCATTATGGCGCAGGCGAAGATGCCCTCAGTGGCGAGCGGGCCCATAAGTGTTTGGATGTTCGGGGTGAGACGGAAGGGGACGTGTTCAGGGTTGTAGAATAGCGGTTTTTGCGAGTGCATGGCGGGAGTCAATTCTGTGCCCCAGATGTCGCCCGTCGAGCGGGAGATGGAGATCTTGTGCGGGTAGCGGTTGCTCATATGCATGACGTACGTCATGAACGAGATCGCAGCATATTGGTACGAGAATTGGCGACGGAAAAGCCAGAAGTCGGCAAAGTTCGGATAGATGGATTGGAAGTAGTTCAGCAGGATTGTGTTTGGCACCCATTTCTCTTGGATGGCAGAGAAAATCTCCGTTCGAAGGACGAGAGACTGTTCAGCAGTGCGCTGGTGAATGTTAGTATAATAAGCAACAGAATTAAAGCTTTTGGGAACACTTACATGTGCCTTCATCTCCGCCAACGCCCTCATCTTCTCCATAGTGAATAGTACAGGCTCATCCTTGCTCATACCGGTCCTTCGGCAGTGATCTTCATAAACGCCGTGCAACGAGATATACGAGGTATCGTCCTTCACCAAGCGGATGTGCGGGGCAAGAGGCACCATCAGCGGCAGATGGAAGTAGATATTGCGGCGGCGACTCTCCTTGCGCTTCGCAAGAACGCAATTAAAGATACGGAAAAGTTGACAAATGCGTTCTTCTCGTCGGCAGTGCCGAGCCGCAGGGTGCTGAATAGCAAAGACATGCAAACTGCCATCATGACCACGAATCTTGAGTCGACGGTGACACACTCCAACATTGCGGACAAGATCCACGTCAGGCAAGAAGCGATCAATACGCACAAAATCCTGGTTCTTATCCTTGTGCTCGAGGTACTGGCCAGGAACTTCGACCTCATCAAACTTCAAGAACTTGAATTCGCTCAGATGAGGTGAATAAGCTTCAAGGGATTGAGTCTGTGGTCGACGATCAAGTTTCTCCTCGAACTTATCACGCCAACGCCGAAGTTTCTGAATGTATTCGAACATGTTTGGCTTCCTGGCCACAAAGTCGGCCTCAAAGGACTTGCGAATATGTGTGGGCAAAATTGTGTCCGCGAATCTCGTAATATTAGCTTCAGTCGCTGGAGGAAGTTTGAAATCTGGCGTATACGAAGTGGGCATGCGGTTCACATAAGCTAAACCATCGTTAAGAAGAGCGACAATGAGTCGATAGGCATCTTCATCGGGTGGACATTTGAAGTTCTTGTGTATTTGATCGACCATCGTTTCCATGGATAGCGCGAGCAAGGGGAATGCAGTTTTCAGTCCAGCCATGACGTCTTCGCAATACTCCCAGGGCTTCCTAAGAGGCTCCTTCTCCGCCTGGTCGCCAGCAGCAGGATTCGGGGGAGCATTTTGCTGCTGCTGTTGCTGTTGCTGTGGTTGTTGCTGTGCTGGTTGTTGTAGTTGCTGCTGTGACATCTGTGGCGTCTGGAGCGGTTGTTGCTGTTGCTGAGGCTGCATGGGTTGTTTCGGGGACATACCGGGGCCTTGTGGCTGTAGCTGTGATTGCTGTTGTGGTTGCTGCTGCTGTTGCTGTGATTGTTGCGGGGGATTAGCCGGGGTGATAGCAGGACTCTGCGCAGCGCCGCCCTGTGGCACCGGCGGTTTGGAAGCACCTCCCTCCTGTTTAGCAGCAATCTCCGCCTCCGCTTTCGCCTTCGCAACGGCAAAGGCTTGAGCCTGCAGCTTCGCGCGGCCCACCCTATCCAGCTTCTGCTCTTGCTGCTTCCTAATCGTAAGCATATCCTCGCGACTCGTGCGCAAAAGGAAGAAAAGCGACTGCGGGAACTGCTTCGCGATCTTGCTAAGGATAGCTCTTGACAATCTCGCCTCGCGATGAGACAGACCCGTAAGCAGTTGCGGGATGAACGTAATCCAATACCACACTGGCGTATCTCCCTTGAAATTCTCAAACGCACCCGCAATCTTTCCCTCGTCATTGTCCAGGCTCAGCAGCCACAGAATCCGACTGAGTAGCTTCCGCGACTTGGAGCTCTTGTATAATCCCGCGGCTTCCAAGTAACAGCTGACAGCATTGCTTGCAAGCTCCATATTGGTCGGATCCTCCTTGAACCGCTGGTCACTATACTGACCCCATTCTGCCCATGCCTTGGCTAGTCGCAGATCGTAAAACAATGCAACACCAAACGCTTCGTTGGCCTCGTTCGTTTGCTTCAGCTTAGCCAAGAACATACCCTTCAGCGTGTAGAACTCCGCCTTTTGCTGCGCACCAAAGTAGTTCAGGTTGGTATTGTTAATGACATCCAGTCCACTAGTCAGCTCCTTCGGGTTCTGATAATGGCACTTAGCCTGCTCTCTCAGCTTGAGGAACGCTTCTTGGATTTCAATGTTCGGTAGCGTGTAAATGCGACTCAGCTGATTGATACAGACCTCCGGCATTTGGTGTTTTCGAGCAACATGGGCGAAGCGATTGATGATCCAAGCCGTCTCATGGTATCCACGATACGCATAAGAATTGCTCGCGACATTGTTCGTCTGGGGCGGAAGAAGACCGAGATACGTGCCATTGATCAATTGGAACACATGCTGACGCCAAGTCACCAAATCTTGCCAGGCACTGATATCATCCCAAACATTCGGAAGGCGGTCACGCCAGGTACCCAGGAGAAGCTTCAACTCAGCAGACTTTGTATCTAGGTTCCGCTCGTTCGTCTGGGCCAAGCTGGTGCAGATTACACTAGCATCATGAAGCTCAACTAGTTGCTGGAAGTTCTGTAAGATGGGGATATGCGCATTGGTGATCCTCTTCGGTAGCTGATGCCACTTGCGAATCGACAACTGAATAGCTTCATCGCAAATATTGTTGAAATCCTGGGGACCCTCCTGCTTATTATGGAACTTGAGTAGGGACATGAAAGCTTGGAAGAACGTTCGTCGCGGCGTAGGGGCGTCAGAAACAGACTTGATGAGTGAATCCAACTGTTCGCGATGCGGCTCGTCCTTCCAGCTGTCGAGATTTCGCCAGGTAGCTTCCAACAACAAGTCGTTGAAATTCTCATGTTTGGCAAAGTCGCTCAGAATCTCCCATTGCTGGAGCTTTTGTGCACAAATGATCCAGTGATCCTCCCACAAGAAATACTCTCCCTGTGAGAAAGGCACTGCACCCGTACGCGCTTTGATCTGCGCGGATTCGTACAATTGCTGAGCTTTATCCCAGAGGCCTTGTTGCTCATACGACAATGCGGCGTTGGTTTCCACAAACTTGCACCGCCTCCTCCACGTGCCGTAGAACAAATCATCCTCCTGCAAACCAGCATATATCTCAACTAGAGCATCGAGATTACTTTCGCGTACTGCCGGTGTATCAATGATAGGGCTTATCGCAGATTCTTCCAGGGACGCTGCGGCCGTATACCACGCATCGTACGTCCGACTAAGATACTTCATGACATGAGGCGGTATCTTAAACCTGGGCTTGGCCTTGATGACACCCTCGAGAAGCGCCTGGACGACATTCGGTCGGTCGTCAATTTGTCGCTGATGGTATTCGCGAGTGAGCAAATTCATCATTCCCTTCTCCAAATCAATCCGCTCTTCCCTGGAGAGTGCAGACCAGCAAATTGTAAACAGTGTAACCCAGACTTGATACGCAACTTTCGGATCCGCATGTTGCAGCTGCGAGAGAGGCTCAAGGATATCCCGAACCTTAACATCAGCAAGCTCTTGGCAAAACTTTCGATAATCGGTCAACAAGGTTTCGAGGCGACCATCCACCATCACCAATTCCCTCCTTGGATCTTGAGCAAACGGCGTAGCAAGGAAAGACGCGGGGAAGAGTGTGAAGTCCTCTGCATGCAGCTTGGCCGGACTAGTCATATCCACGGACCCCATAACCAGCTGAGACGCCTGGGTAAGCCAGAACGAGTCGCCAAGGACATCCCAATTCTGCGACGTGAGGACATAACTGAGTCGTGTATTCGCCGACCTCGTCAAACTGCGGTCGAAAATCGACATGAACCGATTCCGCATATCGACATCCTGCGCCCGAGTTCCAATAAGGAAAGCATGTTCCAAACGAACCGTCAACTCCGTCCTCGTGATCTTCGGATCCTCGTATATGCGAATGACCAACTCCAGAAACTTCTTCAGCAGCGTCTGATCCGGTCTCGCCTCGAAGAGCAACATCTTGTGTAGAACTGCCGTCTTCTCCTTCAACGTCGGCCAGGACTCTGTCGAGTTGAAAATCCACGACTCCACCATCCCCAGAATTTTGAGACAAAGTCTATTATTATGCGAACGCTCTACAAGCTGCGCCAAAACGCTGAGGAACGGACGTCTCTGATCGCCCAAGTTTGACATGCGCACGGCAATCAAGTCAATAGTCTTGGATATCATATCCACACCCAGCTCAAACTCTTGCTGATCAGGAACCGACGGCTGCGGTTCCCCATTTCCATTCTTTGACGAGCCGGCGGTCGCTGTGTGATTATTCGCGTAAGCAGCAACATGATCTTTCGCCAACTTCTGCGAGAAGACCTTCATGACGTGCAGGACATGTTGATCAATCTCCGCAGGTTTGCATTTCGACAGTGACCAAAGGATGTTGAGCGCAGAGACGTAATTGCTATTAGAAAGGGCCTCCGTTGCAATGGCAGAAAGGTACGAAACGAACTCCGACGGTGAGCTATCTACGTCCATCGCATCCTCCTCATCCTGCTGGTCTTCTGGCATCGCGGCGAGAGTCCGTCGAACTGGCGGTGGCAGTTTGGGAGAAATATCCATCTCATCCTCAACTCCATGCAGACAATCCTGGATCTCCGGATTTTCAGATCGTAACGGCTTCTCAAAAAGTTTCTGTATGAGCGAGACACGGTTCAATACCCACTCGTTAGGTTTCGAAGCAAGTAAGATCCGCACAACCTGCAACGCATTGACCATAGCAGTCGTATGCTTCTCATCCGGTTTATCCGCTTTCTCGCCATTCAAGATCGGATCTGTGACCTTCTGATACAGATCAATATCCAAATCACCCCAGAAATCCGGTTGAAGCAGATTCCTCAACAACTGCACGCCCCGTTTGACCATATCCCCATAGAGAATAGGATTCTGCGGTCGCGGTGTCTGCAAGTCCCGCAGCTTATGAGCCGGCACAGCGAACCGCTCTGGAAGACCACATATGAATGTTATGAGGTACTTTATAAGCCCTACACGCAGATCATGTGGCACCGCGTATTCGGGACGTTCTCTCGCAGCAGGCGGAGGCAGTGCCGTCGGCGGAGATGACTGAATATCATCAAGTTTACGTTTCTTCGGGTTCGGTGAAGTCGTAGACGCCGCTGTCGCCGCCGCTGCACCCTTGATGCGGCGTTCCTCCCAGGTCCAAATGAGCCCGATCAAATTCAACGCTAGTCTCTTACTCTCATGCGACGGATTCGGGGGACCCGCAATTTTGATCAGAGAAGGAACTATCAGAGGAACAAAGGTCTCTCTATACTCGTAGAATAGGTCAGGCTGTCGGACCAAGAACTGGAAAATGCTCATGACCTGTTGCAGATTGGCCGTTTCTTCAGCCAAGATGCGACGAGGCCATCTTGCCCAAAGGGGGTATCGCGTATTATTATCGCTGCCGCCAGTATTTGCTCTCTTCGGGAGTACAGGTGCCAGGATCTCCAGCGCTTGAGTGACAAGAGCCTTGCCTTCATTTTGATGTGCCCGCAACAGCGCAACGTAGATCTGGAGGACAATCTTGGAGGGAGTCTCGTAGTGCGAAATGAAGTAGCTGATCAGCACATATGCGCCGTATTTGTTGATGATGTCCTCGAGACGGATGTAATTCCACGCGAATTTGATAATGTCCTTGCGGGTATCCTGGACGGTGCTATGGTGGTACTTGATAAGCAGCGCAGAGAGCTGAAGGACTTCCATGCGCGAATGATCGACGCCAGGCTGGTTAGACTCTTCACTGATATCGCCAAGCTGGGGCTTCCATAGTTTATTGTGGATGGCCTCGGTCATGCTCTTATCCATGAGTTTCGGCTGGTCGGACGAGGTGGAATTCCACGTGTTCTGCACGTCCATGGCGAATATGGGATTGACGACGTTATGGAACGCGTACGTCTTCATCTTCTGCGACCAGGTCCGCTGCCCAAAGAGATCCAAGCAGCGCAAAACAAGCGAGCGCCGATACTCGATCGAATCATTCGTGATGATATTTTGATACAGGAACTTCGGGAAGGTGAGAGTATATTTCAGCGCTCCAGCGGATAAATTGTTCATAAGCTCGAACAGGAAATCTAGATCCTGAAGAGACTGTGACAGGTAGATGGTGAAAATCTCCATCAACTTGTCTCCAGCTTGCTCGACTCTCAGACGGTCCCTGGAAGGCAACTTATCTGCCCTGAGCTTTGATTCGAGGTCCCGGCCCATATTTATCAACCAGCGCTTCCACTCGGGGTGAGTTACCAACCATCCCTTCGTCGACGAATGAGAGCAGACAGAGTGAACCACAGAGATGACGTTAATGACGGCAGTATTCTCATTGTCTGCGCCCTCCTGACCAAAGGTTACAGCAAGCAGGGCATCGGTATCGGCAACGAGCGCGTTTCGCAGAGGCTCGCTTTCTGGATCCGCCAAAATTTGACCGAGGAACCTACCATACCTCTCATCATTGAGGCGCGCTTGGAAGAACGCCCAAGCTTCCTTGGGATATCTATTGAGGTACTTATCGAGGGGTGTTCTGAACGGACTATTGCACGTCCTCCGCAGCTTTTCTTCCAGGTATAAAACCTTATTGACAAGATGTTCCATGAAGGAGGTCGCGGCAGGAGGGAGAAGATGGAAAATATTAAAAATCGCAGCCACAATCTTCATATCACGGTCCATCTCCACAAGGCCAAAAGAAACCCTCTGCAGAACACCTTCATCGGCGATAACCTTCATATGATCCAGCAGTCTCGCACCTATCTCGACCTTGAAATAATTCGTCAAAAGCGTGAGAAGTCGAGCTAAGCCTTCCAGACCAGCCACACTAAGACGCTTCGGATCCTGCAAGTTCATTAGGATAGGCCGAAGACCATTCTGCAGCAAATCCTTCGGCAACTTATTCGTCTGCGTCAAAACGTCTCGCAAACCAGAATTAGCAGCATCAATTATTTCCGGAGACCGCGAATACAAGGATCTGAAGAACACTGCGATAATTCGAGGACGACCAGTATTCTGTGGTGCACTTGCAAAGTCAGGGAAGCTCATTGCCATCGACAACAGGCGCAGACAGGCGACCCGGAGATTGACGATTTGCTCAGCGGTTTTGAATTCGTTAGGCTTTGAAGCCAGGGTCTCATCATCAACATCCGCCAGCGCCAAGGACTCCATTAGAAGCCGATTAAGCTGGTCATTAAAGGTGACGATATTACGATGAAGACCTAGACAGAAAGTAACAGCATCAATAAAACCAATCTGCGTGGCGAAAGGCAGAGCACGGAGCGGCTTGTTAAAAATCGGTTGCAGCAGTCGGTCCTTTACAGGGGCAAGTAGCTCGTGCACCTCAAGGCCACTGGCCTTGGAAATGGTTGCAAACGATTTCTTAGCGGCTTCACGCACATGCTTATTCATATGGGAAAGTTCGTAGACGAGGTAACCACAGAGGCTTTGAAGTCTGCCCTTTTCGGTAGGGATCTCTTCCGGGGGAAGGTCCTTATTGCATCTCGCAAGAATCAAGTCCAAAGTATCACTTGCTCGGATGCGCGTGCTAGCAGGTAAATCTGTAGGCGTGTCCTTGATCACGTACATCAACGCCCGCACAAATTCCGCTTGCCGATCAATCGACCAGGCGTCACCCAAGTCAAGTTCAGTAGCAAAAAGCTCGATACCCAGTGAACCGCCAGCTTTGCAGAACCACTCTTCTTCATAGCAACTATGACAGAATGTTCGCGCGAGCTGAAGGAAAAAGGGCATTCTGCCAATGCGCTCGGTAGATCCGAAGATCATCACCGCGAAGTCACGGATCGTTAGCATGGCAGCCTTCGCGGCATCTCTGACGGCAGGATTATCAGATGAGAAACAGTCGACGATGGCTTCAGCAAGCGGCCTAGTTTCTAGGTACACAGCGCCTTCACCACATCCAACGATAAATCCTCGCTTGGTATGGCGTTGCAGAGCGAGAGCACGGCCCATATCCACCACGACAAAGTGACGACAGACATCAGCAAGGAAGGCAGTTGAGCTCTGTTTCAGATCCGGGATGGTTGTCGCAAATATACACGCCTTCAATAACTTCTTCAGCGTATCTTCCTGCGTAAACTTTTTGGCCATCGAACTTTGTCGCTCCGACTTCTCCAGAATATCAGGAAGCTCGGGCGGTTTGCCCTCAACCAGTTCATGAACCTGCACACGCAAAACAGTGGCCAAATCATCAGGTGGGTGGTCGAACCCAATGTAGAGCTTTAGTTGCGAACTAAGCATATGGTACGCCTGCTGCTTATAATATGTATCAGATGCCTTAGCAGCCGGTGTCCTTGGGACCTCCATCAACTTGCCCAGAGCAAGATCAACACCGATATCCAAGGGGAAAGCCCGTTCCTTGGTCGACCCTATGAGCTTGACATCGATGCTAGGAATATCGTCGGCAAAGCTCTGGAATGAAAGGTCCGGTGGATGGTTCAAAAATTTCCGATTGCGTCCGCCTAGTTTCCCGAGAATTCTCATCGTTGTGTGTGCGTGAAAGTGACTGTAGGGATTTGGTCGTAGGTGGTCCCAGAGGGCAGTCATGAGTTCATCCATGATGGGAGCCATAATAGGATCGAGGTAATCGGCAGTTAGGTTGTCGACACAGAGCTCTAGCGTCCGGAGGCCTTGGCCAACGAGCTCTGAGCCAGCTCGAAGCGCGACGACGAGCGGTCTCATGAGATGGCTCAGATGCGGGAGCAAGTGGCTAAGACGTGCTGGAACTGTCAAAGTAAGCTCGACATAAAGATCACGCTCCTGAGTCTTGCGTGCACCGAGGAGCAAATTATTAAAAGTCTCAAGAAGCATTTCGAGCAAGGGAAGAATCTCCTTGTAGAGAAGCTCAAACCGCCCACCACCAATACTCCGGAAGAGTGATCGAAGCAGAAGGAAATAATTCATCGGTTCTTCCGCCGTGACGGACAGCTCTATGCACTTTGTCACAATCTTCGTAACATGTGGATGCAGCACCTGCTCATTCTGGACGGAAAACAGCGTAACAGCCATGAACGAAAGCTTGAACATTCTCAGCAAGATTCGCGATTTGGTCAAGTCTGACGTTCCGACTTCGTGGATACGATCCATAAGGTATTGCAGGACCATGCCAGCGAAAGCGGGAGAGGTAGCTTCGCTGGCGAGGAAGAATTGAGGAAGGTGGAGGAGGGCGCTATGTTCGAACATGAGCTCGTGAAGGTAAGGGATTTCGGTATGGAAAACCTCATGGAAGGTAGCGGTGTCGATGCAATGGAAGATAGTTCCGAAACTCTCAAGCAAGTCTTTCTCTTCCTTGCCCATTTGTTGGATAGATTGGTTTGTCAGGAAATCAAGCGGAGAAGTGTACGGGACTTCGGGCTCTGGCTGATCCACGCCATAGTACTTGAAGACTCGAGCACCTTCATGGAAGAGTTTCTTAATCACTTGGACCTCTTCTGCATTGTATCCGTAAGAGACTTCAGACCAGTTGATCGGGACTATGCTCAGATCCACCTTGATTTCTTCTGGATTGCAAGTTTTCAACTGGTAAAACAAGCCCTTGAGACCATTTACCAGGTTCTTGAAGAGGAACTTGTTGTCGGCGACGGGATCGGTGTTGCGGTCGCGAGGATTCGATGTCTTTATTGGTGCAGCGGAGAAAATATCAATTTCATCCCAATCAGGCGGGTCATTCGTATCAATGAGATAGTTATCACCGGGGGCATCAGCTTGCTGCTTTGTAGCTTTTGACACCTTGACAGCGTTGTCAAACTGACGATTCATAGCAGCGAACTTGTCTCCAATAGCATCAAGGATCATGATCAAGAAGTATCGGGCATCACGCTTATTCTCCAGCTTTGCTATTCGCTCCGCCATATTCAAGAGCAACTTAGCGCTCATCGCTTGGAAGCTGGTGCCTGGGAAGTCATCATGAAGATTCTTAGTGTACACTTCCACAGTCCGACGGATCTGATCACGACTGAGAGATTCCCGGACATGATGGATCAAATCGGCAAGCATGCTATAAGCCAACGGCCGCATGGCCTCATAGACAGTCAACCCATCGCCAATCAACGTCCTCTCATCAAGCAATTCGTCAATCTTGTCCAGGAAGATCTTCCGGTAGTTGAAATTAATTATATGGCGGATGGCGACAAGCAATTCCTTCCTAGCACTAGATTTCTCCCTAGGGCAATCCTGTAGCAACCGGACGACAACGCCTGGCAACGATGGTAAAAAGTCCTGGAGTTGGTTCGCATACATTCGAAGCAAGTAGGCCAGAAAACTCATCGTCTTAACCTGGGCGGTTATGAACTCCCCAAAAGCGGCTCGGTTCTTGATCTCCTTGCAGACGCCCGTGAATATCTTGCCCTGCGCAGCAGCTTCCGCATGGGCCCTTTCCTGCGGTTTCGCTTGCAGTAGCAGTATTCCTTTGATCAGAGGCACGAATACCTTGACATTCGCCGACACGGAGCTGCGATGGGCCTGGAATATGGAAACGACGATGATGGGGCATTCGGCTAGCACTTTGAACGACTGCATTCCGCGCAAGAGTTGCTGACTCGCCTGCTGATCGGGACCGAGATCGGATACGGAGGTAGCCGGGGAGCTGGGTCGTGGGGACTGGAAGTTCTGTGATGCGGTGCTGGGTGTGGAGGGCATGCCGGGAGTAGCACCCTGGGCGGGAGTGTCGAAAGTATCTCTGACGACATGTTCCATCGTTTCAAACATCTCTTGTATAAGTTCTAGGAACGGCTGTACCCGTGTCTGTGTCGCCTTGGTCTGCCTCCGCTCAAGATCCATGATAGTCTTCATGCAAAGGACGGCATTTTCTTCATTCTCGTTCCGAACCAGTTCCATCAACAAGTCCACCATGTCACCGGCGTAAGGTTCGACTTCCGGCAAGTCTAACGGTAACCGATGGAGGATTTCTAGTATGCAGTTCCGTAATTTCTATTGCGACGCAAAAAACAAAAAAGAAGTATTAGCCTCTCCAACACGACCTACAGTAATCAAAATGCAACCACACGGTATATGACTTACCTGCTCCCACGAATTACTGATGAACACAGGGTCACCCTGCAAGATCTTCCTGAACACAGGCCATAGCTTCGCCAGGAAGACTGCATAGCTGGAGCCCGAACATAACTGCTCTAAAGAGTCACGGAGTTCCACCGAGATATTTGTCTTCACTTTGGTGTCTGTTCACAGGTAACAGCCCAGACGGGCATACGGTCAGTCCGTCCTAAGACAAATGAAGAACACACAGCAAGATAAGAAGACGCAGGGAAGAGGAAGGAAGGAGGAATTATACCAAGCCCAGGGTCTACCAGCTTGCCCGCATACACATCAATATTGCGCTCCATGATGTCGCGCTCCATGACCATTTAACACGAACGCGAGAACAAACACAAGGTAAGAAAGGAAGCTGAGGTTCAATGCCAGGCCCTGGGGCCGGCCCTGTCGGGAGAGGAAACCGCCAAAGCTATGAAGCGGCTTCGTAGAATCGCATACAGATCAAGCAAACGCTGTGGATAGTGTGTATCTCTGTAATCCCTCTGGAATTCCCTACCAGCCGTGCGCGATAAGGTTTAAGCGGGGAAACATGCGGAAGGTTTAAAAGAAGGCGCGTAAAATGAAAGAAAGAGCAACCGGAGAATTAAAGAAGCCTTTATAAAAACTAAGGAGTGAAGGGTTGCTCGTGGTAGGGAATAAGGCTGAGTGGTGGGCGGGGAGAGAAGTGAATTAAGGGTGTTGTCAAAGGGCACAGAAACCAGCCGCGAACATGGAGCTCCAGCCGGACATGTTCAAAAGTTCTGGGGCCTGCGGTTGACCCCGTATGAAAGGCTAGGCCTGGATAGGCTTAGGGTGGCCACCAAGCGCACCGGAAAGGCAGGGAATGGAGTAACTTTTGACCGCGACTACTGAGCCTATTATAGAAGCTTAATCAACTATTACACGCGCGTCAATGTGTTACTGATAAGCGCAACATCCAAAAGCATGCCACAGCTGCTGTAGCATGGATGTCGCGTGGTACAAACTTTCAAGAAGAGCCACCCACAATATCAAGAACCCCATAGAAAGTAAGTTGAATTCTCTAGGACTAGGGAGAGAAACGCCATCCACACCAAAAGTTTTCCCCTTACCCGGACACAAACAACAATCTCTAATAACAGCGATGTGACAAAAATGAGAAAGTAAAAAAAAAATCAACATTGCAAAAATAAGGAGGACGATTCATAAATCCGCTGCTTCGAATAAGGCCGCGGGGGCAGACGGCAAAAAAGTTGCAGTAGAAGGCCTTGGGGGAGGAAAAAAAGAAGAAGAAAAATTTCCATGTACACAAAAGGAAGAGAAAATGGGAAAAGCAAAGCAAAAGGGGGGAAAGAAACTATGGATTTGCTGAAAGGTAAGGATAATGCGAAAAGGAAAAAGAGAAAAGATCATTAGAGAACAGCACTGCAAAATCCATCATCAAATGGAATTTTTCTTTTTGCTATGCATTCGCACACATTGTACAAAATGACAAGGGGGATATACTGCTGGCATAATGAAAAACGAGGCGGTGAAACATCAACTTCGTCGTGCGATTTTGCTTGTTGAGTTGCTTCGAGTCACAGTAGGGGACGAGTGTGATGAACCGCTACTGCCCAAGGAGCTGCGTCGTTCTCCTCGTTTCCTCGATTCTCCGCCTCCAGACCCGGGCCTGCGACCACGAGATTCATCGACCGATCCATGACGGCGCCTCTGAATCAAGACGTACAAGTAACGTTAGAATCATAGCGGTTACACAAAACAATGCAACATTCTCTCAAAAGATAAATGGAAGGACGGCAAACCAGTATGGCGGGTACAACGAGGCGCTCAGAACGGATCAAAATCAATTAACCTATTAAGGCACTAACCGAACTTTGTCCTAACCGCCGTTCCTTGCCTGCACTGGACTCATCCTGCAGCTTCAGAGCGTTCAGTCTCTGCTGGCTATCTTGCGTAATCGGGTCAATGTCTGACGCTTGTGCTGACGCCTCAGAAGGAGGGTCGGCAGTTGAGGTCGTCGTGGGGGCTGGTGGTGGCAGTGTGCCAGCCTTTCTGGCATCTGCCATTTGCTGTAACCGCTCCCACTTCTGCTGTCTGCTGCGTTCGCGAGCTTCAGCTGAATTCTGCAGCTCAGTGTACTCATGCGAGCAATCATCAAACAGCTGAGGGTTGATCTCCATAAAAAGTTTCATCGCGTTGTAAACCATACTATGGATTGTCCTGCACGGAGTAAGTATATGGATCAAGGTTATAGGGGGTGTTGGTAGTTCAAACCTGTTCCAGTGGCCTTTTGAATTTTCGTATAATGGGGCGAACATTATGGGTAGGATTGTCTCCACGTTGTCGCTTACAAGATTGCAGAAGTACTCATTGTTCCAGAAGTAAAGCGCCCGTTCGGCAACCTAAAGGGCTGTTGGCAACATGTCCAGAGAAAGAGGGCGAAAAGAAGACCAGTGAAAACGTACCTGGAAATGAGGGCTGGCGACTGATTTGGCTAGCTGATTGAACAGCGGTTCTTGAACTTTTGCGAACTCGGCTGGATCCATGACCTCGAAAATGTCTTCCACTTCGTTCAGGAACATGACCTCTTTGGTACTGTTCACTTTAGGCCAGTATCGGAGCAGCCCGAGGACAACCTACAGACAGCAGTGAGCAGAAGTGCTTGAAACGTGACGAAGATATAAAAGATATAAAAGATATGCATACCTCTTCTGTGAGTGTTGCATCTTTCTCCAGGAATTGAACGATGCAGTATGCCAGTTGCGGGTGGTACATGCTCAAGCTCTTTACTTTGTGAAGAGGAAGCAATGTCCGAGTCAGGAACAATTTGTGCTCCTCCTTCAACGGCAATGCGAAGCCGTTGATAATTGATCCCAGTATCTCTAACAGTTCCGCAATTCCATTGAAACGCTCCGTCTCGTAGACGAACTGGTAGAAGACGTTGTTGATAGATCGTCGAATATATGATCGTAAATTAAGGAATTTCCCATAGATGCGGTGTAGCGTCGTCTTGAGGAAGTCGCGCTCTCTAGGATCTTCGGAATCAAAGAGTTCAAGTAACTGTATCTGTCGTTAGGAACCCATCACAACAACATCAAGGCATGGGGAAAATTGCTTACCTGCAGGACGAAATGATGATCAATGTAAGCTTTTGCGATGTTGGTATTGAAGTCTTGACTTTCGATAAATCTAAGGAAAAATTCATAGACGACTTGTATGTGCGGCCAAGCGACTTCGAGGACTGGTTCATCTTCCTCAGGATCGAAGGCGTCTCCTTGCGGATTGACCGGTGGCGGTATCGGACGGAACAGGTTTTTGGCGAACATATCGACCACCCGGGGATACATTGGCTCAGTTATTACGGATCGGTTATTGGCAACATAGTCCAGAAGTTCATGCAGGGCAAGGCGCTTGATTTCCTTCGACTTCATATCACCAGTGGGATCATTGAAGTCGAAAATAATGTTGCATTGATCGATCTTCTGCATAAAGAGCTCCTGGCGTCGACTGGGCTGCACTTCGTGGAAGCCTGGCAGTTTCTCCAGCTCCCTCTGGCGCTGATCGGATATATCGAACCTCGACGAGTGTTGCTTTTTCGGAGTCCTAATACCTTCTGGGACGTCCCTTGGAGTTGTTTGCAGCCGGTCGAACACATTAGATTTCTGTCCAGCCTTTGGAGGCTGGAGATCACCAGGCATGGTTTCAGCGGCGCCGGGAGGTGGAATATGCTACAAGAGGCAAGGCAAGGACGTTAGCATACGATAGTATATTCGACAGGAGGTATGTCGTAGCTAAACCAAACTAGTTTTGCTCGTAAACGAAAGAACACTGAACCAAGAATACATACCGGAGCACTCGGACTGACAATGACACTTGGAGGCATCGGCTGAACTTGTCGATTCATCCCTCCAGTGCCATTATTTGGGATTTGACCTCCGACGCCGGTCATATTGGGTGGCTGCGGCATGTAATGTTGAACACCGTGGGCGGCATTCTGCATAACCTGTTGCGCATTGTGATGAACGGCACCAGGCGCAGCACCTCCATTATCTGCAGTTTGTGGTTGTTTTCCCTTCACATCATTGACCGAGGTCACCGAAGATGTCGGAGTGCCGTGGTTGGAACTCGCCGGGGACTGGCCTTGGTTGGCGGAGGTAGGGGCCACGGATGAGGGCGTCGAGGTTCCCGAGGACGAGTCCTTCTTCTTGGAGGATTTGTTCGAATCTTTGGCGCGGGCGAGCTGCTCATGCTAACATCGTCAGCTTGCCTTCCAGCAACCTCTCTCCATCCCCTTCCTTCCATCGCGCTGCCCATGAGCCATTTAAAGTGGGGTGGTGGGTGTCACCAAGCGGACATTGGACCAACGCAAGGGATATATATGAACGGGAGGATATGGAAAAGGGCCCAACATACAACCCTCTGTCTAAAACCCTTCATTGTAGCTACCAATGAGTCGCCCTCATGTAAAGACTTTTTTAAAATAGCGTCTGCCAGTCAACCACGAATATCCGACTGCGACGGACAGCCGTGACCAGCAGCGGGCGGGTACGTTCGATGCAGGAAAGGTTGGGCGGTACGAGGAAGACGTGTAGTGTGTATCCCTATATATATTTACCACGATATGTGAGCATCAAGACGGCAGATATCAGACCGCACCTCGCAGGCCGTAAACAGGACACGGCAGCCACTCAACGGGTCGAAGCGATGGCATGACCAGGAACAAAGAGGCAGCACAGACAGGGGTCGTTTCGAGGTAAAAGGGGTCCGGGATGGGCCAAGTCACGAAAGCGACAGCAGTAGCAGCAGGAGCTATGTATTTTGCAACGGGCTGCTGGGGTTGCTCACGAAAATGGACCAACACAGGGGAGCAAGGGACAACAGGCTAGCAGCCGTACACAACATACCTAAAACAGCTCCCGTAGCTTGACAATTAAGTCCAAACGGTCGGGCTCGACTGGATACAGAGGGATATGCTTTGTAGAACTGGGCGTGCGGGAATCGCGAGGTTGACGGAGGTCAAAGGGAGATGCGAGGGCGGGGAGTCAACCCCAGCCAACTCGTGATTCGACGGGGTGAGATGGAGGTGTCGACGGCAGCGAAGGCAGGGAGAGACAAGAAGAGAGTTCGGGTGGGATGCTGGGCAGATTGTCGACAGGCTGTAGTCACTGGGGACGCTGATACCACGCCAGACCTAGGTAGCTTTGGAGTTCATCGTATTGTCGCAGTTCAAGCTATCAGTCCGTCGTCAGTCTCTCTCTCTCAGTCTGTGTTGTTTGATTGCGATGGAGCGAGAGAGAACTGGGGGCAACACGGAGCTGGTCACGTGAGAACGCACTCTCCAATCTTGAAACTCCATCATGCTCGGCAAAGTGTGTAGATGAAGGAGACAGAGGGAAATTATTGTTATTATATATGGTGGTTACTGGGAAATGCCATTTGAATTGACGTGGACAGAACATTTCTCCCTTGCACAGACTACTGTGATCTGGCATCTCCCCGAGCAGGACAGGAGCTTTCCTCAAGAGTATCACCATCTCCAACACTAGATATACCGAACAGCTACACTTGTATAACAATGGCTCTACGATGACCTGCTAGGACTTATCCTGGGCTATCTTAGTTATCTGAGCTGGAACCACTTGCCGCTCTGATTTATTGCGTTTCCTCCGCTCAATTATACCCAAGCTGTCCTCCTTAACAAAGCTGCTTCAATGCCTCCCCACGCCAAGGGCAGAACAGCCCCTTCATACTCCATTCCCTCCAGAGAGCTCATCGCCGTCGAGCATCCCTGTGTAATAAAAAACATCGACAAAGGCATTCAGACTCTAGACGGGACTGATGGCATATCCAAGGCAAGCTATCACCCCGACCTTCGAACCATCAACGATTGCCACAATATGCATACGCATCTAACTCGCCGTATATAGATCCTCAATCCACCACGACAAGATGCATCAGCAAATCTATATCTCACCCCAGAAGACAAGATGAGCAGGCCGCTATCCTCGACTAGCGTGCCGTCAAACAATGTGCTGCTCAAGATCACTGTGCCCAAACGGACGGGCCGGAAGCGCAAACGGGGCTCTTCAGAACCGTACAGGTATGAAGACTCTACGTCTGCAACTGCGTCGTCTACTACGACAACTACTACTCCTCACGCTCCCACGAGTGCTCGTCACTTGCTGCGAACTTTGCGGGACAATGTTGGGACATACGACATTGAACCAGTTGGTCGCGTTGAGCGAACTCATGTCTTTCGAGGTATGGCTTTCCATCCAAACACTTCAGGAGTCACATATTGACACACAAACTCCATAGCCATGCCAGATTTCGTCTTTTCAACCAAAGTTAGCCCCTTCATGGCCAAGTTCCGCGAGCAAATCTTGCCATTTCAATGTAACGTTGCCGTGTTGCATGCCTCAAATCCGTTGGTTTGCGCTCTACTAACCTTCACTCTCAGATGACAAAATGAAAGACTTCGACCTGGACATGACCAAAGGCTCCACGTCAAACGTCGACATCGTACCTCCACCAGCATTAAGTCGTGGCTCAATCCCCTTCAACTACGTGTATGTGTTTGCCTACTCCATGTGTTATCAAACACACAAACTCACTTACGCCAAATAACAGCTACCGCCAAAACCCAACGGTGAAACAATCCGTTGGCCCAACAGGACAGATAACCACCATAAACACACAACAAGTAACCAAAGTCCTCACCCACCTCGTGACCTACGATGTCCCCAACGTGCCCAGTGGCCCGCGCGAAAACTGCCCTCCAATCGACACGCTAGACGCGAACTTACAATCCACCATCGCAGCCCTACACGAGCTCTTCCGCACACGACCCGCCTGGACGCGCCGCAGTCTCCGCAACTCTCTAACCTCGACGGACCACAAGTACGGCCTACGCCTCGCAGTGCCGTATGTAGGCTACATCTTCCGTTCGGGGCCCTGGCGCGATGCAATTATACGCTTCGGGTACGATCCACGCACGACTCCCGACGCCCGCATCTACCAGACCTTCATGTTCCGAATCTTACCCACAGCCGCCGAGCTCGAAGCGCAAGGTGGCGCCGCGTTAGCCACTACGACCGTCGTCTCCGGCCGACGCCACACATACCCACGCCTCTCGAACGTGCTCGGCGATGAATCCGCGCCAAACACCTCACATCTCTTCACAGGCCAACCACCCTTACCGCGCGACGGGAAAATGTGGATGATCTGCGATATCACCGACCCAATCCTCCACTCCCTCCTCTCCCCTTCATCCCCAACCTGCCCACCACCACGCCCGACCTGCGACATCGTCACGTCCGGCTGGTACGGCAATGTCACGCTCGCCAAAGCCAAAGCCATCATGCGCGCCAAAATCCAGCACATGGTCGAGCACAAGGACTCTGCGCCGCTGCCGGATGAGGACTTTGCGCCCATCCTGAGGTTTCCGGACCATGTTGAGGATGACGCGGGTGTGGCGGCGCTGTTTATTGAGATGGAGGGATCGGCGAGGGGGAGCGCGACGAGGAGTTTGCAGCTTGCGTCGGAGGTGAGGGCGATGGTTAGGGCGGCACCGGGAATGAGAGGGGCGGCCGCGCCGACGAAAAGGAGAGAGGGCGCTGAGGAGAGTGCAGTGGGAGGAGCGGAGAAGAGAGTGAAGTGGGAGGATGAGGCGGGTGAGGAAGAAGGGGAGGAAGGGGATGAGATGGGAGAGGAGGAAGGTGGGGAGGAAGAGCATGGATATGAGGAGAGTGGTGGCGAGCAAGGGAATGAGAATGGTGCTAGGGAGTGAGTGAGTGATGTGGTTTTTTTTCTTCGCTTTTTATGGATCCCTCGAAATCATTGTACATATTTCTCTCAAGCCGAACGGGAGTATTTCTGTGCAAAATGTATATTCTAGTCCCATCTACCATACCTCGGAACCAGAATCCATTCTGAAGAGTTTTGAGAGAAAAGGAAGTCCTGGAGGGGAGGAGTCCCTCTTTCCGCCTTGAAACAAGAGAATCATGATTTTCCCTTACTAGCTCACCAAGGTATTCCTCACTTTTGCCAATTGATATAATAACCAATTGATAGATTAGTTGAGGTACAATGTACACTTGATAGCTGCTGAAAGAAAAAAACCTGATGATGGTGTGTATTTAATACGGGGACAATTGTCTAGAGGTCTAGGATGAGATGCATATATATCTCCACTCTGAAACCAACACAGCAAATCCAACCCCATCTATAATATGTAACAGGCCAACAACAGCCATCCCAGACAACTAAAGAGGACAAATATACATATTGTTGAATATCCAATCTTCAAAGAATTTTCATATTCTAACTGCATCTTGTCATCATCTTTCTCTGCTTCCTCCATCTCATCATCTTCTTATCATTGTCATCGTGAAGGTTTCAATACCCTGAATAGTAGAATATCAACAGGAATCCCAACGTAGGCAGCGCTGAGCTACATATCAAAATTTAGAATTGGCGGAATTAAAAGTAACAAAAGAACATAGTCTACCAAAGGAGAAAAAGATGATATATATATCCTTAACTTACATCGCCAAAGAAAGGCAAACAAAACTCGACAAAAGCAAAGAAGACTGAAAGGCGGAATCAAAAATTAAAAATCAAAATTGAACTTAAAAAAGAGCACCATAAAAGTAAAGAAACGCCTCAAGAAAGTCACCCAGCAAAAAGCAGAAGAAAAAGGAGCAAGCCAAACAACAAGCCCAAGAAGTAGAGAACAAAACACCAACGCAAACCCAACAAGATGTTCCATAGCTATCATATATACATTGCCTCGTAGCCATAATCACACATATACACATCCCCCTCCTCGCACCTATTACCGAACCACGAAGGGGGTTGAACAAGTTTCAAGTCACGCTTGCTTCAAACAGACCAAGAAAGTGGACACATCAACGCCTAGAAACAAACAACTGATGGAAAATATAGCAACACGGACAAACGGTAAAAAAGCATTGACAAGCTCAAGAGCACAGAGGGGTATGAAATCGGATTAGAGCGAAAACATTCAACAGTGAGAACGCGCAAGGAATACCCCAGATAAGAAAGAATAGAGAGGGCGAGAGGAGGTAAAATTAGGAGGACTTTAAGATGAGGAAATTGATATATTCACACTCAATGTTTAGCTCAATAGTGGGGAACAGCCCTGTGCAGAATCGTTCTATCCTCGTTTCACCCGAGGCTGGAAAGACAATGTATAAGGGTATTACCCGCTGGAACAGACCATGGTGTTCGAAACCGCGGGGATGTGGGTCCGTTGGTGTAAGAATGGGTATGGCGACTTAGGAATGTTAGGAAATGGGTATCTTACGAGCCGACTGATAGGAAGAGACAAGCAAGTAAATGAATACCGACAAAGCCACACCAAAGCATGAACAATAGAGATAAACGATACCAAAGCGCCGCCTTGAGAACATGCAACCGAGAAACTGGAAACCGCAAACCGTGGCGCCGAGAAGGATAAACTAGGGACACGCTTTAGAGAAAGAAGATATCGTATTCTTTACGACGGTGTTTCATTTGTAGCTGATGTGGCTGGGGTGCTCGAGTGTCCTTCGGGGTTGACAGAGGCAGCAGCTTCTTCAGCCGCGCTTTCGCTCTCCCAGATATCAATTTCAGGGGCCGCTGGGGTTTCAACGGTGCCCTGATCCTCTGGAAGAGGAATCCCTGCTGCTTCAGCTAGTGATGCGGCGCTTTTAATGAAGGCGGATATGGCCTCGTGGCTAAGTAGTGTTGGAGCGGCAGGTGTAGTATCAGAATCCTTAGGCGCTGGGCAACTGGTAGCCTGTGTAGGGACATAGGTGGAGCATGTGACCGGACCCGCGAGCTCGTCAGTCTCCTGGTCCTCTTCAGATACGACGACAACTTTAGATGCATCTTCCCCCTTAGCGATGAAGTGGGAAACGTCCAATTCACCCAGGGCAGACCGAGGCTCGTCAGTCATCTCCACGTTGCGGGTATCAGAACCAGGCTGTGACGAGGCTCGGTTCATGGAGACTGCAAGACCTGTAAATTCAGGTGGAGGAATGTTCTCCTTGCCACGATCATCTTTCACAGCGGCCTTTTCTTCATCATCGCTAATGTCAAGTACGCAGGTAGAATGTTCCATCAGATTTGACATTTCATCTTGCTCAGTGTCCACGTAGATCTCGAAATCCCATGTCTTGGAACGGGGCTTCTCGAGGGGTAATGGTTTTGCTGATACGGCAGGGCTAAAGGTGCCATTGAGAGCGTCCGCAATGGAAAAGGGAGCCCTTGGAGCAAGGTGCTTAGCAAAGGAGGGCGGATCAACACGTTTGTATGATCCAATGCTACGACGAGAGAAGGCCTTGCCAACTTTGGATTTTGGGGATCGCCCAGCAGGAGCACGGAGAGGAGCAGACTTGGGAATGTGGAGATCTTTGGGCCGGCTAATGGGGGTCTGTAGGCGAACAGAACTGGGCTGAACGAAGATAGATTTCACAGGAGTATTGATGAAATTGACTGGCTTTTTGAATGCTCCGTCGTCAAGAGTGGTTCTCTTACGCTTTGCTGAAGACTTGAGAGATGGATCGACGTTTTCAGTATCAGACGACTCGGACTCGTGACGTCGTTTGCGAGAATTTGCTGTCAATCCTGTTGTCATGTAAGCATTGAGAGCCTCGGGATAGCACTGCAGAAGTTACTAAAAGCGTTCAGTGTATGGCCCATACGTACCATTCTGGTGATTTTTCATGCTATCCAGGACTCGCAGGCGAGAGGCCCCAATGATCCCAAAGGGCTGCCTTGGAGGGGAGACGGATTGAGTAAGTGCTGCCATGGTTGATTGGTTGTTGTATTGCTATGTCTAAAACTTCACGCTGGACGAAAGAGACAAATGTTGAAGTGAAGTGACGCGTAGATACTGAACTTCTTTCAAACGCTTGGAGTAGAAGAGTGCTAGTTCTCTGGAATCCGGTATCCGCGAAATCAAGGCCAGAAGAGTTAAGCAAAGTCCCAAGTCGCCAGAGGAGAATCAACAACGCTGGAAGAGGAGAGTGAGCGCGACTAGGTCAAATTAGGTAGAAGAGCAAGTACTGTAGCCCCCCAAAGACGTGATGGAGGAGGAAGAAAGACGAGAAGACAGAAGTTAGGCGGGATTGACGTGGTAGAAAAAAAGCACAGTTGGAGTTGGTTGCGAGGTGATGCCTGGCGAATTGCTCTGACACACTGCTCCTCAGGGATCGGCCTGGCAAGACTAAAACACCAGCTGCGCGAAACGGAGTCTAAGATCTCGTCGTTGACACACGATTGACAGGAGCAGAGGAGGATTGGAGGTGGTGGAGGGGGAAGACAGAGAGCGCGACGCACAACCCAAACAGGAGAGAGAAGGAAGGGCAGCGCGTCCGAAGGGGAAACGAGCGCCAGGGCAACCAGGTGAGAGGGGGAACTCGGCAACCAAACACTGCCTTGTCTGTGCTTGAGTGCTACTGCAGGATAGATTATTATGCACGACACAACTGTCCAGGTACGGGTAATCAATCAAAAACAGGTTTGTCTGGGAATAGCCCTCCGAAGGGTGCGTGGTGAAGGATGCAGTAGCGAGGGTTGATTTGACGGGAACAGCTGAGAACGAGGGACGACGTGACGAGGATATGCAGCAGACGAGCCAATTAGTCGTGTTGCCGAATCAGAGCACAGGTGGGGATCGGACAAAGCGATGGGGGCTAAGTACTGCAGGATCAAGGAGGGAGAAACGGACACAGCGTCGCGATCCCTGGCGGCCGAGATCAGTTGCTGCTTTTGCGGGTTGTGTTGCGTCCAATGTTGTCGCGTTGGAGCGTGTTTTTGTTTTGTGCGATGCGAGCCGTACGTTGCGAGATGCTTCGAGTGCGCTAACTACATGCGGGATCAAATCAGCATCGACTCGAGACATCATCGAAGAACTGACTGACTGCCCCTCCTCATCCTTTTCGCGATGAAATCTTCTACTTCTTCTTGTCATGTTTACCTTTCCCAAAGCCTTCGTATCTATTTGCAGAAGGGCGAGTGTGTTGCAATAAGCTGCGCAGCCTCCTGCATCCGACACTATTGCTCAGCTGCAGACTTATCTGGCCAAGAAAAATCGAGTCCCCTCTCATGCTCATTGAGCAAAACGTTTGACATGATGCAGATCGTTGGGGGCCAGGCTGTTGGAGAAAGTATATCCGCACCTTGCTACGTCCTCGGAACAAAGGCATGTTTGTTGGAGCCACTTGTTGGGTTTGATATTAAAAAGTTACATGCTTATCTGCTTGAAGTTGACCTGAAGCAAATCAATGTCCAGATTTCTCAGAATATGTCTTTGCTTCCATCTTCGGTATTCCTTACTCCATTCCAAGGAGAGGATGGCAGATCCGCCAACCACTCATCCAAATGCATGCACCGTGCCCAGACCGAACGTCACTGCATGCTGGCCTCGCCTCCCCTAAAACTAAGCTGTTTCGCAGCGCATGAGGAACATATATATTGAAGAGAGTTATTATCCATAGAGGGGAGGCATCCCCCCCCCCCCCCCCCCCCCCCCAACCATGGC
>PDNA01000248.1:0-39353 GCA_002573605.1 Polytolypa hystricis UAMH7299 | reverse complement strand
CCCCCTTCTTTTTCTTTTGCCTGTCATCATAATGTTTTGGGGGAAGCTTGGACAGGAGAATTACAGTCCAGAGATGGTCAGTCAGTTAGCTAGAGCTAGTATGGCAACACTAGTAAATGACTCCATTCTCTCACTGCAGATTGCAAGTTGGATGGATGGGTGGAAACTCTTTATATATATTCCTAACGATGCAGGGCTAAGTAACTGGCTAGAGACAAACCCCTGGAGGATACCTCGTCAGCAATCCCCGTGCCAACTATTCATGTGTACTATCACCCTTCGGATTGTTACTATGTATGTACACACTATGTAGCTGATACACTATATATCTTTATTCCAGCCGCAGCATTTCCCAAGTAACTACATCAGCAGAGAAAAAAGACTCGTCCGTGGAGGGCCTAGGAGCTATTAGTTAGTGCCTAGTTAATTATTACAGATCGAGAATCAAATGCGGGCGAGCTGAATTTACGCGGAAATTTTCGCGTCATTAGTAACACAGACAGCAGGAAAAACTATGGCGAAGTCTGAGGGATTGCTTGCAAGGAGTTCGACACCGCAAGGCTAGGGAATATCACCAAAAGACAAAAGCTTCATCGAGCGTATTTATTCTTGCCCACCGATCCTGGGGGGAGGGGTGGGGTTCAAGTGGGGTACTCTCTAACATAACACAACAACTTGCTGGAGAAAGGAAAATGGGAAAGGGTTGCGGAGTACTTCGTACTATATATAGTAAAGCATTAGATAGAATTTGCATTTAGGTAAAGACTCTTATCAGGGGGGTATATCAACATCTAAAGTATATGTATGTACAGTACAAAGCATGGCATCTTAAACGATTCTAACAGAGGAGAATAAAAAATAGGATACATCCGTCATAAGGGGTTAATAGAAATGGGGAGTGAAGGTGGGGGTGAGGTGCGAAGTGCACCATTCCGTCCTTTTATGATATGGTAGTGATTTATCGAGGAGTGAGATATCTAGATCGTGTCTAGATCGCGCCCCGTCCGCGCGTGGTTCGCGCGGTTCCTCGCTCGCGGATTTCGGCTTTATTTTCGCTCCGTAGTTGTGTGGTGGTGATTTATTCTGTTGTTCGCACGGGGGGGTAAGTGGTAGGTAGAGTATGGGTTGAACGGAAGGCAGGCAGACTCGTGATAAAGCGAATTGATGAAAATTGGCTGAGGATCCATCAAGAGTCGATTTCTGAGCATATGCCCGGCATCGAAGTGATGAGGAAAGGTCTAGAGATGACCAATTGATGCGCCGTCGAGGCAGCGGGGGATCAGAAAACTCGTGTTTTCCTAGGACTGGTGAAACACGCGAAGCATGCGAGACAGAAAGTAGACGGTGCGAGGCCGTTCTTAGTGGCTCATGGCCACTCCGCGCATTCCAACTTCTCGATATCCACCTCGTCCGGAACCTCAATTTCTTCCTGACCCTCCTCTTCCGGCCCCACAGCGATCAATCGTCGTTCTGGGCCCGAAAGACGGATGGCATGAGAATTGCCACATAAACATTTTAAGGTGCGGATAACGCCCCAAATTGCCTCTGAGACTTCCACAATGACAACGGAGATGACAAAGAGAATGATGAGGGTGGTGAGGACGAGAATGGTTGCCCAGAAAGGTCGTTTTGATGACCAGAGAATGAAGCTAGCGATGTCGATTGGAGGAGAGGGTGTAGTGGTGGTGGTACCGGAGGAGGCTGTGGGAGAGGTAGATCCAAAGGGGTAGGGCAAGTCTTCAGGTACCGTTGATGATGATTGACCTGCTGTATTTGAATGACTGATTGTGTAACCATTATTCCCCGTCGACGCGGGGAAGAAACTCATGTGTCTGGACACACGCTCTTGCGCATCAAGAGGCGGCGTAGGCACTGGATTTCCATGCTCAGCAACTGCGAGTAGAGATGCGGTAGGCGTGGGGGCATCCAATGGTGGAAAACCAGGCGTTGGCATCGACGCCTCTGCTTCGAGAAATCCGTGTCCAAGCGGATCGCGAGACTTCTCCGCTGCAGGCAGCCATGACGAAGCCCATTTCATAATGCGATGTGAGGTGCTATCTAAGGTTGTTGAATCGATCCTTTCAACCAGGAAAGTCGCAACATCGTGGTGTTGCTCGCGGATATGGAATTCTTGCCCAGCGGAGGTCAGAAGCCTTTCCAGTAGGCCAGCCCTAATACTCTCAGGAGACTGGTCGGCTGATAGAGGGTTCTGCAATACCAGAGGCGCTGATTGCGCTGTCTGTGTTCCCATGCACACCGCCAACAGGAAAAGAATGCTTGATGTCTTCATCTTCCCGTCTTTTGGCCTTCGTAGCAAATAACACTAAACTCTTTTTCTTTGCGCAATGAAAACCCGCGGGTTCAATGCTTGTCCGAGAAGCAGTACCGATTCTGCAATGATCCCCTCTCTTTCGGCTGGCTGGTTGGCAGTTCTCGTGGTATTGTGTTAACGCCAATTGCTGTCTTCTGGCCACTCTTCAGAATCCCCCCAGTAAAAAGGCGTAGCAAGCAAATACGAGCTTTTAGAAACACTGCTTGCTCCACGCTAGCTTGTCGTATACCTCATGGCGGCAAATAGTCCTCGAAAAGAGGCAGGCATGTCAAGCTAAAAAGAAATCCCGCAAACGCAAAACCAGCGGGTGGGCTAGGCGCTCGCCCAAATATACGAGTCGTCCCCGTTCTAGTCAGGGGAGAGAGAGCGAGAGAGAGAGAGAAAGAAAGGGCACGCGGGCGAGACTCTGACTCTGGTGACACAAAGAAAAACACAAATAGCCCGCTCCCCGCAATAACTGGTACTCTGCACGACGTACGTCGACTGTATCACCTCACGAGACGTGGTAAATCGTTTCTTTTTTTAAGTGGCAGTGTTGGAAGGCGTTGCAATCACCTTGGGACTCCTTAGTCAATGTAGCTGTCGTGTGACGGAGGGGGATTGAGATCCAAGGTAACGTGCTGCCAACATGCTGGGGGGAAAGGAAGAAAAAGACAGAGAGAGAGGGGAATTATTAAGGGCTAATATTGTGAAGAGAAGCGGGCAACGTGAACGGTTAAATATTAATCACCAGATGCTTGTCTTGTTCATCCTGCTTGCTCCCTCCGACGGTTGATCAATTCTCGCCTGCATCGTGTGAAACGGAGGATGTATTGGGCTTTACAACATCGTATTGAAACGTCGACCATACCAAGGTAAAAATACAGGCTCCCTCCGCTTGACTGTCGCAACACCCGAAAATCTCACTTGCCTCTCTTTCAGACTATGAAAAGGCGGTATTGTTTACATGTCTTTGCGAGCCGTGCATGACTTGGGCTACGAAGCCCTTTTCCAGGGGACTCAAAGCACTGAACATCGTCCCGTCCTCGCCTGCGAGCTCCAAGCAAGTCGAGACCTCCACGATCGTCATGTGCATGCATCATCGATTCCCACTGGCTGAAAGTCTGCTCTGCCAGGTGATCGGCTGCGAAGAGTTCAAGGTTAGAAGCTTGTCGCCTCTTTCAAGCTTCGATGCTTATTGTTGAATGGTCCAGGAACGTGTCCATAACGTCGCGGTGATTGGTCCATGCAGCTTGTCTGGTTGCACCGAGCCCAATTTCCATGCAGGGCCTCATTACAGCGTCGTACATGTCCTGTAATATATGGACGAGCAGTAACAATACGGGACGTCGTTGGCTTTGCGCTGTCCTCGCATTATTGCAGGGCTGTTTGTGTTTGTCGCATCTAAATCCCCCAAATCCTTCCGCTCTAACACGACCCTGCGGCTGAACTGCTTCAACTGTTGGACTTTCTGCTTCGTTCGCGGTCTGATGGTGGAACTACATTCCTCTCACTGTCTAATTACGCTACGTGAAGTAAATTGAAGCTTTTTAGAACTACCCACTTTGACCTGTGGTGGCCTTCTGTCTTCCCGATATCATTCACACATGAGATATATCTCCGGAGTGACGCCTGTCCTTGTTGCTCGCGTGTGAAAAGCTCCAAGATAACGATTGCTGGTCGCCAACGTGCAGCTGCCTGACGCAGCACAGACAAGGAGCAGGACATATATTAAGCAGTGTCAGACAGTAGCTATAAGAAGCTCTTTAATCCCAGTTCAACGATCCGGCAATTGGCTTCTCGGCAACCACTTGAGGGTCTCTCAAAGCTCTCTGCATGGACAAAAGGATGCCGAAACCTGGCGGTATCAGCCCTATATGCCCGGAAGAAATCCTCGTTGTTGTGGAGGATTACTATCACAGCAACCTATTTCCCCAAAAATGGAATTGTGCCCGGATTTTTTATAAACAGACCAACGCCCTGGGGGATCTAGGTTCAAGTATCACAAGAAACTGCTGTTTTAGAACAACAAGGCGGCGGGGTTTCGATCTCTGCACGGCTCCTTCGCTCTTGTTGGATTTCCCGCTAAAATTAGAGTGACTACTGCAAACTCGCGACATGGGCAACCCTTTCTTTTTTGGAGAGGTCGAGTCTTTTCAAAAGCTAGCGGAAGCTTACGCATTCAAGGAGTTCAAACCAACAGCAATACATATTCAGCAACAGTATTTATATTCGATGCGTCAAGTAAGTGCTAAACCCGCTTTTCAAACCCTTGATCGCACCTAGCTGTTTGACCAATGCTGCTGCGCCGTCCTGCCATTCCTTCGAATAGCATTGCATCGTCGGCTATCTTCTATCCTTTAGGCGCCGAGTGCACCGTTCTTGGCAATTCCTGTAACCTGACTTAAGCCCATGGAGGTTTCGCGAATTGATACGAGTCCTAACCAGCCTAGGCTTCGTTTTCGGAGTTCGCGATTTGCGGAGTATCTATGGCAAAATTCATTGGGGACGCCAGAGTTTCCCGCCTCATGAGCATGCGATGAGCACTAATCCTATGTTAGAACTTGTATTTTCTGCTGCGCAGAAAAGTATCTAGTATGCTCGCATCTCGACCTACTATCACGTGACTATAGAATGCCGTTGTTGCCTATCAAGCTTGATTGAGCCCTCAATTCTCTTGAGTTTTCGCTGCTGCTTCATGCATCTTTCTGTGTTTCCTGCGAATGGTTCGTCCCCCAGTCTTCATCTGACCTTGAACATGACAGTCGCTCTTAAACTATCCTTTGCCTCCAATATTCAAGTCTTGAACGGGCGAATTTCAGATACGCTACCCCTCACCTTCGAAGTCTTCTTCTGCTACCCACTGTTAGCTCGTCAACTTTCATAATGGCAGCTGCGGCCCTAGATTCGCTCCCTACGGAGCTCATTTACTGCATAGCCTCGTCCTTGGATCGGCGAGATCTAAACTCCCTGATACGCAGTTCCAGAAGATATGCCGAGCTGCTTACACGCGAATTGTATGGAGGTATTCTCCTGGAGTCCACCGCCATTTTCGAAGAATTCGGTCCCCGCTGGGAATCTAAATTAATTCTACAATATTTTGAAAGCCTCTCTGCACCTGTGATCAATAGGACGAGTTCCTATGGCTTGATACTACTGCACAATGTAGCGGCATCGGGAAATGTAGCCCTCCTCAAGATCTTACTTGCCAATGGTGCAGAACTGGAGACGCGTGATTCCACCGGCTGGTCAGCCGTCTTTCACGCGGCAGAACGCGGCCATGAAGCCGCTGTTAGATTTCTACTGGACTCTGGTGCTGACGTATCGAGTCGGGGGCTCGGCGACGGATGCAACGTCTTGATCCTGGCTGTGGCGAAGGGTTCCACTACTTTGATCCAGCTACTTATTGACACAATGCAGCGTCAGGGCTTAGATATACACAAAGGCTCGAAAGGACACTTCACTCCCTTACACGCGGCTGCAGCTTCCGGAAATTCCGCTGCCATCCAGACACTCCTCGATGCCGGTGCAGACCCATTTAGCGCGGGTGATGATGGCGATTTCCCTTTGCCGCTATTTTATGCTATAGAGTACGACCGTGCGGAAGCTTGCAAGCTTCTCATCACGGTAATGAACACAGTTAGAGAGAACTGTTTACGTCGTCACGGAGTCATAGGACTAGAGTATGCTCTGAGGAGTAATCGGAATGAGGCAGCAGAGGTCCTGATTGATGCAGGGGTTCCCGTGGATATCGAACTTGATCCAGGGCTAAGCTCATTGAAGATCGCTCTAAGGAAAGGAAACCCTCTGGTTTTCTCCCATATGTTGGCAACGTATCCGCGGCTTTCCGCATCTAAACATCTCCAAATTGGCCTGTATGCAGCCTGTGAGAGCGGCAACTATAAGTTTATTGAACTACTTGTGGACCTGTTCCTCACTGGTGAGACTTGGATAGATCTCTCTGCAGCCGGGGGGCCATACCAAGATTGGACCCCACTCCACTATGCTGTCCGGGGAATGAAGGAGAATCCATCGCCGGAACTCAACCGTGCAATTTCGCGACTGGTCAGAGCTGGTGCCAATGTCTTGAAGGGCGGCCACCTTGACGAATCGCCAGCTTATATTGCCGCGAGAGACGGGTGTCTGGATGCGGTCAACGTGTTTATTAGCACTACTCCAGAGGCAGCTTGGTCTGTAGACGGACACGGGCGTACACTACTACACATTGCTGCATGCAACTACAGACCCAGAGGCGTCGAAGCAGTCCGGCTCCTCATTGATGCGGGCGCCGATGTCAACGCCTATGCGCCGAAAGATCGTACGACAACGAGTTGTACACTGGAGGATTGTTGTGCGGAGATGCAAGGTTGGACGCCGCTCCACTTTGCCGCACGGATGCATGCTAATCCAGATATGATATCTCTCCTCATAAAATCTGGAGCGGACACTTCTGCGAAGAGTGAGAAAGGGGAGATCCCCGCTCACGTGGCGGCGTCGGCAGGCTTTTCCATTGCCGACTGGGCGGCATTTGGGGACGGAGTCGATCTCCACAAGGGATGTGAGGTGTGCGATGCTGCGGCTAACTGATTAAGGGGGCCACCCAGGGCATGGCATAGGTCAGATTGGTCGAATGTTTGATTGCGGTTACAATCACCAGCTGCGATGCAGTACATCTTTTGAGTTATACTTACCACGGCTAAAGAAGATTGGATATTGATTACCCTTTAAAACCTACTTATTGACCATTATTCCCTCCTCTCCTCCTTTGGCTTATATTCCTGCTCTTCCATGCAATTTACCTGAGCTTAAATATTTAGACATATGCAACCACAAGCCAAATTTCTGATCGCCCCTAACTGCGTCATAATATACATACGAGTTGAAGTAGGGGCTAGAATCTTTATATGCAAAACCTAGTCTCATTATTGCAAGTCACTAGGTCTGCTTAGGTACAGCCCCATCAAGTTTTATAACATTCAATTCCATAGGATTCCCTGTACATCGAGCCGCCCAAACTGATCGAACAGTCGCTCGATAGACTGGCTGCGCGAATTGAGCTGCGTGGTAGCTAGTAAGCTTGCTTTTTCTCTATTTACTTAAATTAAGCTGCTAGGATTAGTATGCCGTTCTATTAGGAAGCTATTTTTTGAACTATATTATAGTAATACTAAATTATAATCTAATAAACTGGTAGTTTTATAGAGTAGTAAATATAAAGCGCAACAGCTTTTACTAATCTACCAAGCCTACTAATGACCGCAGGGAGCAGCCAAATAACTAGTGAGCATGCGAGCGTGGTAGGGTTGTATCACTTCGATATAATTGAAAAGTGCTATCGCCATTCCCTGCTTGATATCTTTTGCTCCCAAATGTACGCCTTTTTTAAAAAAAAACAAAAAAACAAAAAAGAAAGTCTGAAGCTGCACCGTTAATACCACTATGGAACAATGGGGTGTGTGGGATGGTGCACATCGAACGAATGCATCCTTTGGCATTTTATTTCATTTCATCCTAACCTCCTGGACAGGATTCAAAGCTTGTTTATTTGAGCAAAAGCAATTATATAGTACAAGAAAATGTGACATTGGAAGAAAAAGGTTTGGAGAAAGGAAATGAAACCGTGGAAGAAGAGGGTTGGTTAGATATTAGTATATTGCTGTCATTCTAGTATCATTGTCATTCGCCGCTCAATGGTCATCGGCGCCGTGAGAAGGAAAGAAAAAAGAGGTGTGTTAAGAGGAAAAGGGAGAAGTCTTAGGTGGAGAAAGGGGGCAAAATGGGATCGTTGATATACATGAGAGGGTAAATATGACGTGGGAGGGTAGTAATTAGGTAAATGGAGTCAGGAATGGAGAGAAAGAAGGAAGGCAAGGAAGTTGAAAAGGCATGAGTGAAAGAGTAACTCCTATACTCTCCGCGCGTTAGATATGTCTTCTTCAATGCCCATCAACGACCATAACGATATCGCTCAATGGTATTACTTTCGGCCCTTCATAATTCCCCTGTCTGAAAACCCACCACCCGGTGACAAGTAGAGATAGTCCGCCTGTGATGAGGGAGGTATAGTTCATGCTCGCAGCGTCTGTGGGAAGGGAGAACGGGAAGCAGAATATGACGATAAACACAATGATGTATCCGCATGAGAAGGCGTTTACAACGAACCCGAGCCATCCTCTCATGAAGAAGTATCCAGGCTTGATGCTTGTTCGTCCGCTCAGGAGATGGGGGAGAATGGCAGTCAGGTATGAGAGCGAAGAGAGTAGGATGAATGAACCGATAAAGGCATTGAATGCAGTTGTCGACCCGACATAAATGCACCCAAGAATGATGATCAAACCACAGCAGGTGATCGTAGCGTTAAAGGGGTTGTGATGTCTTGGGTGAATGCGCGCAAGCCAGCCACTGAAGGGGGTTGCATTATCACGCGCAAGGGTCCAGAGACAACGCCCGGCAGTGATATAACAGCCGATGCAAGTCAGGAATGTTGGAACGAATGCCACAATGAGGAGACCAAGGGCACCACCTCTGGAACCAGTGGCTTGGTGGTAGATTTCGGCAAGGGGAAACGTGGAGTTGGTGTTTAGCACGGCGTCGAGATCGTTGATTGCATAGAAAAGCGCGATCATATAGGGGATAGCAGTTACAAAACCGATTGACATTTGAGCTAGGACAGCTTTAGGGATGTTTCGACTTGGGCTGGAGGCAGGATTTTAGCACATGGTGAAGAAACACCGTGGCGTTATATGCGAATCTTGAAACATACCTAGGAATCTCCTCCGCAATGTGAGAAGTGATATCTGGCGTGCCGACTGAATATGCGCCATTAAGCATACCGGCAACAAATACAAAGCCGTTGCTTGAATAACCTGTGCCGTTCTCCCAATCCCGCCACACGAAATTGTTCGATGCATACCCTTGACCATTGACATAGGGCATGATCGCACAAACCAAAATGCTTACAATCACGCCGCCGACGATGAAGAAGAAGCCCAAGTGGCCTGCATAAGGGAGAGTGCGGTTGCCAAACAAGACAGTTGCGCAGCATAGACCCGTGCAGAGGATGTAGGCCACGAACACATTCCATGGTTGCGCTTCTAGCTCAGGATGGAAGAGCATATACATCGAGACGAGCTGGTTTCCAAGGATAGAGGACATGGAGGCAGCACCAAATACCCAGGCGAGAGTGTTCCAGAACCCGGCAAAGAACCCAACCGGCCGCCCATATTTCCCTGCTGTCACGGAAGCCCAATGGTATACTAATATGTGCTCTTAGTTGATGCGTCCCTCCCGCACGAAAAGGGAACTTTGAAAACAAAATCTCAAAACTTACCTCCAGCGGCGGATGGGATAGCGGAAGCCAGCTCAGCAATAGAGGCTGCAACGAACCAGTAGCAAATCGCGACAACGATACTATCACGGTGTGAGCAAGGCACGTTGTCCCTCCAGCACTCGTACAGAAGATCCCGAACCAGGCACTCACAATTCGTATATAACTCCAGGTGGTCCGCCGTTGAAGATCGCTACCGTCTACCGTTGATATCAGTTCTGCTGGCCCCCAGCAGCAAAAGCCGGACTTTGTGCAAAGCTTACAATACTGCCACCCATAGCAATCCATGTATTCCCCGTTGTAACACCAATACCACAGATGCTGAGGAGGCTGAAATTGCGCTGCAGCTCCTGCTTATGGCCAGAGGCATTGACCACTATTTCCTCTGTTCTCGACTTATCGAGCGAGCTCGATTGGGTTCCTGCATCGTTTTTGGCTGGTAGAGCCAAAGTATCCAGGGCCATGTCTGGCTCTTCGGTTGGCACTCGCATGAAACCCGGAAGTGAACCCTGCCAACAATTGATCGGCAAAGATAATAATTGAATGGAGAAAGCGGTCGCCAAATCGCAAGAGTGATATCGTTTAATGAGCCGGGGTTATTGTTTCGACCGGAGAATCGGAAGGGTAACAATATCAAAAGAAAAGTAAAGCGAATGTATGTTGAAGGAACACAAGTTCGCTAGAGGGAGGAAAGATAGCTGGTAGTAGCTGCTAATATCTAGCTCTAAACCCAGATGGAACTTTCCAAGGCGACGGCAAGCAATGGAAGAGATAAAACCTAGAGACGACAGTTAAAAGCTAGTGACTCAAATCACACCTCAATTGATTCTCTCACTAGCCCTCGATAGAAAAAGATAAGCACCCCAGGGCCTCACCACGCAGTTGACAACCAACGGAGCTGGTGCACACGAAGAGCGAGGGGAAAAGTCGAGAGCAACAGGAAAAGAATGTCTGACACGTGCGTAGTATGGCGGGTGAAAGGGATACGACACGATAAGGCGGCCCAACCTGAAGACATGCATGAGGCAGCGCATGTCAGGGCGATCCCTGCACGAAACGGAGACCGACACACCAACTGCTTCTGGAAGACTGGAGCTTGTGTGTGGCAAGGGGGGAGTCCAGCCTGGAGAAAGAACGAAGCAAATTCTAGTTACTGGCCAATGGAAGCAGATATCATACAGAGCGCGATCGATAGTCCCGAAACCGGCGTGGTCCTCGAGATAAGATCAACCTTGAACATCGTGCAATTGCCCAACAAGGTTAGCTCATCAGCGCGTCTATGTGGGCACTCGAGTTGTATGTATGTACATGTACATCGTGGTTCAAGGGTGCTTTCGAGCCCTCAGAAACCCGCGGCGAAGTTGGATGCGGCAACGAGACTCAGCTTGACCACAGCGCGGATATATAGTCGCTCTCCTTTAGCACCTTTATTACCCTATAGGTTCTGACATGGTGCAATCAACAAAACTTGATAAGGGGGATATTCGTAGGCCATAAAACCGAGGAATCGAAACCCTTGTTAGTGGTGGGAGTTATGGTTCAAAAAACTGCTCCACTATTTGTTTCAGTACCCCAGGTTGCTCAGCTGTGCAGAATTCTTGAACCAAGTAGTATTCAGTTTACTGTATGATCCATGGAAAAGTGGCAGAGTCAGAGGCAATTATAAAGTAGGATCTGACATGACTGCTGGTAAGAAGAATTATACAAGATCCAGTACAGGTAAATCATATCATCTTTGCAGGCTTATAGCAGAGCAACAGATCAGAGTCAAATTCCTAGATATACTCTATATACTCTCAAGACAGTATTCTGACTTATAGATTCTGCTAGCACAACTGTGAGCAGAAGAATCAGCCTACCAGACAGCATCAGTAAACTACCCTGTAGGCTTTTACAAGATTTGCCTCCCTGGACATGCAGTGTGGGTACAATGTTGTACTCCATTGTGAATACCAAGGATTCCTTCAAAGGGATTTTGACTTTTTACTAAATATTTATTATAAGTTACCCCTGGAGCGAATTTGCCTGCTAGAGTCAAATTGGCTAGCCACCTAACTCTGTATTCATAACACTGTTTACATAGAAAGTTGCCCACACTGCTATAATCCCTTTAGCATTATCATACCCAATTCCTATAATAATATCAAGATGGATTCTCAATTCTCTTACTTCTCCTTCTCCAACCTACTACCATAGAAATCCCAGGGGTTATGATAGGTTCTATATTCATATAGTTGGGTTGGAGGTCTGATGAGATACAAATGTTCTCTTATTAAGATTCTGGAAGGGGTAAATAAAGTTCAAGTTACCATGAGTCCAGACTTGTGGTAAGGTTTGTAGTTACCAGATGTTATAAATAAGAACTATACTACTATAGGAAGCCGTACAGATACTGTCAAAGACTAATTTGCTCATAAGAACTTGAACTTAAAAGAGCTTATAAGGAAATTTACTAAACAGCCCTACATTCATTATTACAGACTATACAGAGTTCAGAGTACGCCAGCAAGGACAGGTTCAGCAGCTTGGCATTTTTATAAGCCTGTGATCAGCTTCTCAGGTCGGGAACTGTTCGAGCAGATGAGTTATGACGGCCCAGTTATGATCGCCCCCACCCTTGTCACCTGGCACCGAGCTAACTCGCTAGGGCCCATATGATAAGAAAGTTGACGCGATCGACCACCGAGCCCACGCGGCAGAATAAAATTTTCCGTTGTCAATGGCTTTGTGGGAGAGACGCTGCCAGCCTTATCTGTTTAGGTAAGTAGGTATGCCGAGTATAGCCACGTGAGGTGGTTCGTCTATCTCCCGCGCCACAGACAGAATCCAACGACATGAAACATGATACTGCATAATCAGAGAGCTGCATCCAAAAGCAACAACAGCAATAATAATATGCCGAATCTCTATCCCTCTGTTTGCACCTTGGGAAAGGATCAGCGTTCTTCCAAACATGGGTTCCTGGTATACATGGTAGTTCCAGCCCCGCTATGATGAACCTTAGTCGACGGTCTCACGACGAAGACTACATATGGAGACTACATATGGAGACTACTATGTGCGGAGTACAATGGGGACCATCGGCGGCAATCATGGTGTGACGACTCAATGCTACTGGTGATTTGTGAAGGCGCGCATGAGGGGCAGTGAACCGCGAAAGTTCCATGCGACACCACGATGCTACACGTTCAACGTTTTCACGTTTGAAGGGATATCCCCGCGATATGCCTTCGATTCAGCCTCGAGTCTCCAAAGATAAATTATCAAAAAACCAAAGGATAGCCATAGCTAAGTTGAGTTTGAGCGGCGTTCCGCTCCATCTTTCTCGCCCAGGATAAAATGGCTTGGCTTAGCCAACAGCAGAAGCTAGCCATTCATAGGGTTTCATGAAACTCTATAAAGTCGAGTCGGAGACGCTGCCCCTGAGCCATGCTCTTGGCTCGTACATTCATAGTAACTACGATGCAGGCTCTGGCTCACAGCCCAATAATATTGAACAGCAAGCTATGACCTTTGAACGACGCGTGTCAACTGAATGCTCACGAACTTTGCGAAACACTCTACGATGGGCCAGACACTTCGCCTAGAGCCGCTGATGATTGGTAGAAATCTCCTGATGGGCACTATTAGTCACGAATAGAACGGATAGCCGGGCGCCTTTTCTTGAAGGCTCTGAACGAAAGGGACTCATCAAGTGCTAGGCCAATTACCGTAAATAGTCGGCCGTGTGGAGTCTACGCAGTCCAATATTGAGGGCGCTTGAATATTGATGATTTCTATCAAAAGCTCGCCTATTTCTGCCACTTTTATTTCGCTCGATTCTCGCCCAAGTAGCCATGTGGTGGAAGACTCATGCCGAAGAATCCAGATGGAATATTGCGCGCCACTACAGAGTATATAACGCAATTTTCGAAATATACCCATAATTTTTGACTCTGAGCCAACGCTTAATTGATGGCTGTCGCTTGCGTACTAATATGTGGAGATTTTTATCCTTTCGCTCGGGCCACAACCCAGTAAGATGAAAACATAGATAAAGATGCCACCCGGGGTACCTGGTATGTGCGGGAAATCGTTTTCTCTGCATTGCTCGCGGAATTCTCTCAGAGACAGCGCCACCCTCCCGCCATGCTTATTCGTTCCTGACTTCGTCTTTTCACAACGCACCAACTATGCCCCTTTGATGATATCCGGAATTATTTGGTAGTAGCCATACCAGTATGAGGTGGAGGATATTTTGAAGAGCAGTAACAAGAAAAGAAACAGAGCTTTCGATCTAGAATACCGACCAAAATGAGCTTGGACACGGCATTTTCCGACAATTTCGTAAAGGAAACATGGGCGCTCTATTCCGTCGGAATCTTCTCGGTGGTCATGCGAAAGTGAGTCCATTCAATGCTTCGAATTTTGGTGATTGCTCTTCACTAACAGACTTGCAGTACCGCAAGGATCAGGAGATTGGGAATTCGCGGATTTCAAGCAGACGACTACCTTATCCTCGTGGCGGTGGCCTGGTATACGCTTCTTTGTGTCTCTCTCAATCAGGTCGTCTCAGGGGGTGGATCCAATCTTATGACTGACGAGGACAAACGGAATTTAACCCCTGAGATAAAAGCAGAGCGAGTTCGAGGGAGCAAATGGGTGTTTGTGTCGGAGCATGCCATGGTGCTTACACTTTGGTGTTTGAAGTTTTGTATGCTGATAATATATCGACGAATCACGTATGTTTGCTTTCTCGGTTGTCCGCGCATAGATGCTTCGGATGTTGAAGGTACGAAGGGCTTGTTTTGCTGACCTCTTTACGTGGATCAATAGGAATGGCCTACAACAACAGAGACTGATAAATTACTGCGCAATCTACGTTGCTTTAACTTTTGTCGCGTCAGAACTCACCCTATTCCTTATATGTCGTCCGCTGTCCAATTACTGGGCAGTCCCTACCCCAGACTGTGAGTTCTCATTCAAAACAGAGTCCTCCCCTTAATACGTTGTCGGCTCGCATCTATTGCCCGATGGGTCTTGCTGATTATATCTACAATCAATTAGACCAATGTTCCTCCTACCAGCACTATGAAATTATCCAAGGCTGTTTATCCATTCTCGGCGACATTTTCATGCTCCTGATTGCCATCCCTATCCTCACGGCTGTCCGACTACCCCTTAAACAGAAAGCTATCCTGCTATTCCTTTTCGGTTTAGGAATTTTTATAATTGTCGCCGCCATTCTCACCAAAGTCTACTGCCTCGTACCATCCCTTATCTCCTACGTATACATGAGCTGGTACTTCCGCGAAGCCACCGTCGCCATGCTAGTGACTAACCTGCCCCTGACTTGGTCCCTATTGCGCGATATATTCCCTGCCCTTAAAAGCTGGACAGGCGGATCGAAAACTACACGGCCTATCGGATACAACAAGTCGCAATCGCGAAACAGTCGACGGAAATTATCTCACCCGGGCTTGCATTCGTCCAGCTTGCATCTCCTACCCTTTAATCGCCTTGCGTCCCAGGAGCCCAAGGCATCCAAAACGAGCACGGTGAACACGCGTGAAGACTCCAGCACCAATGACAATAGCTCGGTCAAGTCGCTACATATTCGACAGGATGTTACAATCACAGTACAGTCCGAGAACATGGGGCCTGGAGCTTTTCCTAGAGGCTCGGATGATGGGGTGCAGCGGGAGAATACCCAATCCACCTGGCCTGAAAATCCGCGGGATCAGTGGGTATCTCAATCCCAAACCATGACCCAAGTTGTATCTACGAAAGACCCTGAGGCCGCGCGGTAGCCACATCGCGTTGACGGGGGCCCTGCCGCTGATCGAGCTCGGGATGGTCAAGAACTAATTGATAATGACAATGGGAATAGTGAAGTATCAGGTGTTTGTGTTTTTCAGGAATGATTGTCCACCTAAACTTCCAGCTGGTTTTTGTTTTGTTTTGTTTGGCTTCTTACCTTTGTCAAGGTCTTAATTTCACCTGTTTATAGTCTCGCCCTCTTTCTTTCTTTGTATTTTAGTTTCTACTGTACATGTCTCAACATTTTCGAACATACTAAACAAAATTTATAACCTATTTTGCAAAAAGTATGAGCTGTATTGAACCTTTGTAAGGGAATTCCTTTGACCACAAACTTCTTTATTATTATATCGTAATTCACCGCCTACGGAAATACACGCCGTCATTCTTAAAGTAGTCGGGGGTATAAATATGAGCTCCTACACCTCTAATTTCTACCAACATCATCTATCCATATCGACTCTACACTTCCCTTGATTTTGTATCATTCAACAAGCAACATCTCCATCTACATCTACATTTTATTTCTTCCTGCCCTGCAGAAAAGATAACAGCGAAGCAAACACACACGCACCATCATGGACAAAGACGCTATGTCCAAAACCATTGAAATCCCCGACGTAGCAAAATTATTCCAACGCCTACAGTCTACGGACCTGATTAACTATTCCACCAAAAAGATTTTAAACAAGTTTTCCACCGGAGAAAAGCTGAATGACCTTGGGATATACACAAGATGGGGTCTTAGTGTGTATGATTATTTGAAGAGCTCGCCGAATGTGATGAAATATATGCCTGGATTTCAAGTGTCACTGGAGATTACTGAGGAGCGCTTTTTGTGCTTCTATGACGACTAGGAGCTGGGGAAGGAGGCATGGGCAGATATAAAGCAAAAGAGCGACAAGCTTGAGAGCGACAACTTTGAGAGAGCTAACTTGTTTGGGGATGGAGCGTAACTATATCACGTAGAAGGGTTCTTATTCCTTATAGTTTAGACTCGTTGAACGGATCTGAGCTTGTGTGTTTCGCCCTTTTTGCATTCCCTCAACTTTCGAGCGAGTCTTAATGTCGTTTGTCCCCCAGATATTCCTAATTTTGTTGTTTGTCTCTCTCACTTTCTCAACCTATTTTTTTCTTTTTATTTGTGTATTTTTGTTGATCTGGATGAGGCGGGGTCTTCCATGGAAAACATTTCTAAGTCATTCATTTTTAACCCCTTGCCTTTCATGTAGTTATCCGCCGCGGAGATAACAAAGAAGTGGTGGAACTAATGATAATGAACCAAAATGGTTTCACTGCCACATGTTTCCAGTACAATAAAGTTCTACTCATCAGTTAAGCAAGCACATACGACCATAGGGAGTGGAAAACAGGGCTTCCCGTCCGCTCAGCCGTACTTAAGCCACTCGCCGGCCGGCTAGTAGTTGGGTGGGTGACCACCAGCGAATCCCGGCTGTTGTATGTTTCTGTTTCTTTTTCTTTTTTTGTAGATCAGATATCATACGGTAACAAGCTGGTCTTAGGAATTGATTGCTGGTTTGCTGTTGACTGATTGTTGGTGGGCGTTTTGCAGCTACAGTAGGATTTCAGTACATTTTTGATATCAGGGTTGGAAACAGCCTCGTTGGCTGAGTGGTGAAAGGGGGCTTATTGTATATTCAGCCTGCACCTCGCTCGCCCACGCAAACACACAATCGAGGTATTTAACGAACATTAGTACCTACGCAGTCTTCCCATGGAGTGTCGTAATACGCAAAAATTCCATTCCCCTATATTTCCAAGGTAGAAATTGGGTAATAATAGTGTTACTTATCGTAACTAATTCCTCACAATTGACGAAGGACGCCAGTAGCTTGTCGAAAATTGTGAGATGAAATGGCTTCATATATACTCCTAACTATGAGCGGGTTTCCAGAGTGAACATTATAGATATTGTATACCCAGAATCCCATATCAAATCGATAAAACAGCCTAATGAGACATTTTTGATGTCTCGATGACTGAGAAGCGGAAATCTTCTCGGATGGACATCATGATGAGAAGCGCCGCTCCGGGACCTCCTACGACCCCCCACATCACGACTTTGAGGATATCTTTCATCACAGAATGCTTCTCGTGTGTTATTGTCATCTGGATATCGCAGAAAGAAACGGCAGCCCAGATTAAAGCGGCCAGTGTACCGATGTAGTAATCGTATCTTAGGAAATTCCCGGCACCGTCCGCGATACCACTGATCTGGACGGTGCTAGTCCACATTGGCGGGATGAGGAAGCGTTTCCAATGTAAAGCCGCCCCTGTCGATGCACTAAACAACATATCGGGAGAAAGTGACGCTGCGATGATTGGGAGAGATGCTGCTATATGGATTGCAGTGTAGATGATGAGGGAGATGGTATAAGTCTGCGACACCGCACTTCTGGTCGCTGCGAGCCGATGAGCAGAGTCTTGACTTTTTGAAGAAACAGCGTTGTCGCAGATCTTTTGCGCAGAGGCTTGGACTAGACAGGTCCAGAGAGGAAAATTCTGCCAAAACGCTACGGCGAACTGGCGTGATTGACCTGGTAGGCTGGGCCAGCACATTATGATGGATGGGACGACATATCCGACAATGAGTGAAAATGGGATAATTCTGATCGCAGAATCCGGGACTTTTGCGAATGCTGCTGGTGATGCTTGGTTCGAGTCGCGCTGTGTTGCTAGCAGGCGGACATAGCAGTACAGGGGCATTGTGACGAAATAGCCACAGTATTGGATAGCCAAACCGAAGAGCGCGAATCTGTTTGCTCCGAATCAGTTAACTGCATGCATGAATTGTATATAGCCAGTCAAAATCTTACACTGCCATATCTCGTTTGCGCCCCGAACGGAGTGCCTCCACCAACATCACTGCAAAGAGAGCAAACATGATCCCTCCAAAATGCAATCCCAGCAATGAAAGTTCCAGGTTTGAACCATCAATGACACTGGCAAATATCAGTTGGAGGTTTGTCAAATACTGATCCAGAGGTGTGATTCCAGTGTAGAAAGTTTGCAACGTGGTTCCGTCGGGGAATATAAATGGCTCGCTGCCATTCTGGAGTTCCTGGAAGAATTGGTAGTGTCCTGTGTTTAGGAATAGATTTGAAACGATATAGACACCGAATATTGAGACGATGGGAAAAATTAAGGATAGTATTCGGCTGGAGAAGATGGGCATAGTGATTGATATTGTGAACAGCCGGGATGCAGCTGTTGAGATGATTGGGATGGAGTAAGAAGGATGGAACCATGAACAGTCCGGGTGCCTAACCGCAGTATTTAAATAAATATGTCTTCTGGCAGGCGGGGTTCAGCCGCACCTAAACTTGGGCAAGGTCTCAGAATTTGAGAGAAAATACCATTATAGTATTCAATCAGTTGGTGCGTGCATCCTGGTGTTTTTATTCAGATGCTACTGCCAAAGGCTAACCACCAGTCGGTAGATCTTAATCATGGTAGAGTAATATCGGAGAAGAGCATTTGTGAAGCCGTAAAATAGGACTTGAGATATTTAGAGCTGGGATCAATCACTTGGGGAAAGTAAAAGCTCATTTCATTTGACATGTTTTCTTCTTTTGCATGTGTTTATTTATTTCCATTTTCTATAATCTCAAAACCGCCTGCCCGCCTGATTTATCTACATGATGACTAAGGCTATATTCAAACTCCTATTGAAAACTTGAAGCTAAAAATAACGACTTCCCGTCAGCTACAACAGAATCGATCTCTTCCGGAAGTCAACAACAACATCTCGATCAAGGCTGACGATTCCTCTGCATTCTGCCTTGTCTATTCCAGGTCCCCTTTCTGATGGAGCTCCATCGAGTTTTGAATATCGAACAAACTCCATGTCATAAAACGTTACCACCAGAGCCACCGCAGCTAGTATCTCGTGCTTTGCGAAGAAGCGCCCTGGACAAATAACGTTACCGCCACCATAGGGGCAGTAATCTCCCAATTTGACCTTACGCGATTTCTTCTCCAGAAATCTCTCCGCCCAAAACTCACTTGCGGGATGTCCCGAGTGCGCCCAAACATCCTCGTTGATGTGTGAGACCCAGCTTGGCGCAAGGATAAAATTATTGGCTTTCAAAGTGTAACCGTCTATCTCGACATCCACCCGGAGCCGCCGGGATATAGGGATACTCGAACGAAGACGGAGGCACTCGTTGTATACCGAGTTCAAAAGCGGAAGTGAGGAAAGCTTCTCAATGTCGACGGCCAGCGCGCTACTTGACTCTTTTCCAGGAACCATGGCTGTTTGAACTTCGCTGCGTATTCGTTGGAGTAAGGAAGGATTGCGAACCATTTCGATGAGCATGTAGGCCGTCATGGGGATTGCATTGGCATTGATGGCCCATATCAGACCCATATGCATGGCTGCGCGTCCGTCGAAACTGATTCCGTAATTCAAGAGGGCTGCATTCCTCTCTCGGACTAGACGATGGCCAAAGTTCTCATCCCAGTCTGGATCATCATCAGGTGTGATATTGGACCTTCCTGAATTTTCGGTCGCTGCTGCCAGCCACTCCTTTGTTGCCTCGAGGCAACGGTCCCTGGCTGCCCAACCGCCACGACGCATGAATCTGGGCATCCCTTGCATCAATGTCATGAAAGCTGCATCGTAATCCCAGAAGTTATTGACAAACTGGGGGCTAAAGTCGAGTATCCGTGGCCCGACCAGTGTGGTCGTCGATGCATTGAATTGGTATTTCTGGAGAAACCCCAATAGGCCCATGGTCTCATATTGCCATGGCACGGATTGAAGTTGCTTTGAAAACTCAGAGACAAATTTGTCGGTGAGAAAGTCCACGGCTTTCTTTTCTGTGAGATTCTTCAAGTATATCGCGTGGAGTTTGTGCCAGATCCTCCCATTCTCAGTGATGTTTGAAAGAGGAGCGGATCCGGTACCGGAATCATCTGCACCAAGTTGTTGTGCATCGTGCGCTGGTAGGCCCTTGACTTTCTCTGCGATGCGAAGCTGCATAAACTCAAACGAGAGCTGCCTCGAATACCGGAATACGCTTTGGATATTGTCCGCACCCATGATAAGATACATTCGAATTGGACCTAGCCTCATCGTCATAGGCCCCTTATCCGGTCGTTTTACTCTGGACGAAGCTTATTATTAACATTCTTCTACCCACAATAGGCATAAGGCGAGCCTTACAATGTCTCCATGAAGAACTTATGAGGATCTGTGACCATGGAAAGGGCACTTCCAACAAAGGGTATCCAATATGGAACTGTTGGCGGCTCGCTTCCTGCGAAGCGGGATTTGGGTCCCCTTGTCGCATAGAAACGGCATAGTGTGAAAAGGTAGGTTGCGACGAGGAAGATCCCTAAGCCAAAGAAGATGAGGAGCAAAGAATTTACTATGCTATATTGGCTGGGAAAGAGCAGAGCAGAAGCTGCCTCTCTGCAAAAGGTGAAAAACGTTGCTGTATTCATTGTGCACTTGATATTTAGGACAGCAGGACCTTGCTCTGTTGGTCTATATAAAGGCCTACTGTCCCCTGTCTCAAAAGATTTACAGAGCACTATTCCACAGCCATAATTGATTAATCTAATTAGGGACTAACATCACGGCCATGCTTGCTCTACCCCGTGGCCAGTGACTGCTGATGGGCCTAGATTTGGCTACAAAAATACTTATCTCTTGCACCTCCTGGGGCTGATTCCCTGCTTGATAGACTGGGTAATGGGGGCTACTGCCATTTCGATAACCAGGATTAATCTTCGAATCAATGGCCACAACCATCATGGTGCACTCCTCTCCGTGACCCCAATGGTTACAGCAAGTGCCCTTCGCCGGTCTGGGGGGGAGGAACCCGGCCGCAAATTCCACATATTTAATAATGGATACAGATTTGGTCTCGGTCTCCGCAGCTGTTGGGCGTGGTCGAAGGGTATCGTATTTTCTGTGCTGTTTTGTGTTTCAGCATGTGAAACGGAAGCGAGGACAATAAATTCGGAGAATTTAGGAGCCACCCATGCACTGATCCATGCTGAATGGGCGATTATATTATGGTAACAGATTTAACAAAAGGTGCATTAGCCTAGCGCCATCAAACTCTTAGCTAGGAACGTCATCATACATGACAGTGAAGGCTTAGAGGCCTAAAGTGTGTGTCCGGGTGCCCCGAGTTCCTATTTTATATGCGGTCCGAACATGGATATCTCATGTATCTATATTATCAATTTTCCTACTCTCAGTTGGCTGTGTTCCAGCCTCTCTCAGCCCCCTGCGCTGTAACGTCGCAAGGATCCAAGACGGAGCTTTATTCTATGCATGCTTGAAACGCTAACCCACAGCATATGGAGAACAGCCGCAAGCAATGCATGCAACATCTCCAGTGAGCCACCAAAGGAATTAATTTTCTAGAAAAGTCTGAAAAGTCCATGTGCTGTGCTAGGGTCTAATAGCAAAATGAAGCATGGCTTTGCTTAGGGAGTCAGCTGGAATTTCTAGAATTTAGCTCAGAGCATTGAGGTGGAAAAGAGCAAAGAAAAGGCTTCATTTTATAAAGCTTGACACAAAAGCGCCTTTCTGCAAAGGGAATTATTGCATCCTATATCGAAGAAGCATGAGTTTGAATAATATGGCAGCCAACCAAGCGTCTTTCGCATCTCAGCACATGGAAAAACAATCACATCAACAACTGCGGTTTCCTGTTGTCATCCTTGGCGCAGGAGAGTCTGGAATCGCAGCGGGATGTTTACTGAAGAGGAAACTTGGGCTCTCAGATTTCAGGATATTTGACCGACAAGGTGGTATTGGGGGAGCATGGTGGATTAACAGATACCCTGGCGTGGCCTGCGACATGTGAGTTCAACTTCAAGTTTCAGAGGTCCTGCATTGTTGACTCTGTGATGGTTACTTATTTTTATATAGTCCAGGTCTATTTTATTCCTATTCTTTTGCGCCAAATTATAAATGGACTTCACTCTTTCCGCCTGGGAAGGAGATTCAACAGTACCTTGAGAATGTGTGTGAGCAGCAACAAATAAGAGGGAATATCCAATTAAACACTGAGATATCGGAAGCTCAGTGGTTGGAAAACGAAGGTGAATGGGAGATACATCTGACCACGCTTGCACCGTTTGCCGGTGATCTCAGTGATGCAGACAGGAGAGAAAGTGTCAGCATGCGAGGGGAGAGCAGCATTTACCTGAAGAAATCGACTATTCGAACGAAGATCTTTATTAGTTGTGCTGGGGAGCTGGTGGAGCCAAATTCTTGGCCTCGAGACGTGCCCGGCCTTGAGTTGTTCAAAGGGCCCGTTTTTCACTCGGCGCGATGGAAAGCAGATGTTGACTTGCATAACAAAGACGTTGTGGTGGTGGGAACTGGCTGTACCTCTGCCCAGCTGGTTCCATCACTAATGAAGGGCCCCCGCGCCCCACGATCTGTAACGCAGCTGATGAGATCTCCGCCTTGGGTAATGCCCCGCCCAAAAACCCCTCATGTCTGGAAGAAATATGCATCTCTGGTGTTTCAATTATTACCCCCGCTTGCACTGTTTCTCCGATACATCCTTTTTCTCTATGCGGAATCCACATGGCTGAATATCGGGATGACTCGCTTCAACAAGTGGCGACGCCGCCGATTCGAGAGCAAATTGCTAGTACACCTTCAGAAAGCAGTCCCAGAAATTCTTTTGGCCATGCTTACTCCTTCTTTTGGAGTCGGGTGCAGACGAATTATCATTGATGATGGATGGTTTGACTGCCTCAACCTGCCAAATGTGGAGCTTACCACGCGTCCACTCGTTTCAGTCAATGAACGCAGTGTGCTATTAGGACCCGATCCGTCAATATCTTCACCGACAAGTTACAACGGAGGCGAGACTACGAGACCTGCAGATGTCATCATTTTAGCCAATGGATTCGAGACATCGACATATCTTCATCGCCTGAAGATTCGGGGGACGAATGGAAAATATCTTCATGACGTTTGGAACGAGCGCGGAGGACCATCCGCATACCTGAGCACGGCGATTCACGGATTCCCCAATTTCTTTATGCTTCTCGGCCCCAATGCTGTTTCAGGCCACACCTCGGCCATTTTGGCATCTGAAAACGTCGCTAATTACGCGCTGCGGTTCATCAGCCTCATGCTCAAGGGAAAGGTGCAGACAGTGGAGGTCAAAGAAAGGGCTGAGAGTGATTATACAGCTGAAGTTCAGAGAAGGTCAATCGATAAGGTCTGGCAGACGTGTAGGAACGGTTACATAGCGCCGAACGGGTGGAATAGCTCTATATGTCCGTAAGTGGAGCACTCAGAGCCCGCCCCATTCTTTCACTGACTTGCTGTTGTTTCCCCCCTGCAACTACATATTAACCGTGTTGTTCGACAGGTTCAACCAGATCCACTTCAGCTTGAAATGCATGTTTCCACAATGGAAGGATTGGGATATCCAATACAATGAAACTGGTGAATCTAGTGACTTGTGGGATATTTTGTATGCATGTATCATGGCTATTTTTGTGATGTCTTTTATGTTTTATTTTATCACAGGTCATTGCAGGTCATTGCAAGTATAGTTAGCGAGCAGTTTTCAGAATGGAGTTATGTAGTTTCCCTCAGCCGAGGTTCCATGCTCCTTTATTCTTTTTGTGTTTGCCGGCACTAACGCTCAATCTATAGAAATAGGTGGAGCCCTTTCCGTTCCGCTCATGACGCACAGTCTACATAGTACAGATGCTTCAGCTGCGGGGCTGAACCCACAGTGGGCCAACATGCCTGCACTACGACTGGGATGTAGATCCGGGCCGTCCTAGTGCACAGCCTAATTCCTCCCCGCCACCCCTCGCTGAGTTCGTTGAGGTTACGAGGTATGGCCAGGAGCCTTGCAAAGTGGGCTGAAAATAGTATCAAAGATGTTATAAGATAGTTTTCACGGGAGATATGGGTTTATCGACAGTCTACTGAGGCTAGATTATGCTACGCCTATTGTCTTTGCTACATATCTAGTATTCATTGCATCATCTCCAACTTATCTCTTTTCTTTCTGTTAGTTTGTTACGCCAAACCTCCTGCACTTCATTCTTCTCAAGGTTTTTTGGGCATGGACCAAGTTCTGCGATCGCTTGGTCGTAACTCAATTACACCTCATGTTCTTCTTCCCGTTACGAAACTTCTGGCTCTGAGCCTACCGCCATTCAAAGGACGCTCGTCCATATTTGTACCCCTGATCGCCGCATTGGCATTTCTGTCATACATGAACATGGTGACAGACGACCATGCATCGCGACTGGGACTGGTTAATCAATGGTGGACTTTTATGGCTACCCTTGAAAAGCTACTTTTCTCAAATATCGAAGAAGATTATCATCGAATTGGTCGGAAAAAGGGGGAAGCGGCCTTGATGTCATTTGGGCTGGAAAAGGTCCAGTGGGCTTTATCCCTGTTAATGAGCCCCAGGGGCGTTGGGTGGAATTTTCAAGTCAAAGGGGTACCAGTGGTGGCTGACAAGTCACTACGTACTACAAAGTGGCGGTTTTTGAGGCTGCAGATCCTGCGATATATCAAGTATTTTGTCATCACGGACTTGATTCATGTATATGCGAGTCGGAATATGTATGAAACAGGAGTTGAACTGGAGTTCCTGACTGTACGGTCGAGTACATGGACTCGTTCTTTTTTGAATGCAGCTTTTTCTGGTCTCAAAATTTATTTTCCCCTGCAACTTGCCTGCACTATGGGGTCCATTATTTCCGTGTTTACCGGCCTGTACGAGCCCCAGGTATGTTTTTCCAACCATGTTCATATGTTGCTTTCTTTAAGCTAACATTTATTAGGATTGGCCGCCACTTTTCGGAAAGCTCAAAGATGTCACTACGATACGGTGGTTCTGGGGTAACTTTTGGCATCAAATGATGCGCAAGGTTTGTTTCTCCAACCCTTCTAAAGTAATACACCTCAAGGATGCTAGATTGTTAATACATATCGAGCAGATGTTTACAGGCTATGGTCAGGCGCTTTTGCGTACTTTGCGCATCCCCCGCGGGACAAACCTATCATCATATACCCAGCTCTACGTATCATTCGCGATATCTGGAGTATTCCATGCTCTCATGACTTATAACATGCCCGGTATAAGCAGTCTTCCTTTCGAAGACAGTTTTATGCTGGCATTCAAGTTCTTTGCCTTGCAGGCAATGGGTATTCAGTTCGAAGATACTGTTCTTGCGATTTGCCGACGCTTAAGGCTTATGCCTGAATCTGAGAATCTGTCGTTTGGCAGGTATTTTGGATATTTATGGGTTATGTCATGGTTCTGGTTTTCGCTTGGCTGGGGCGGCGAGGCGCTCTTGAAGTCTGGCATTATGGGAGTCAATGATGTTCCTGTGCCTATTGCAGGGAAGCTATTGTCAATATTCAATCTCTAAAATCTATCTACTAATATGTACCGTACATGTACATATGAAAGGACAGCGCCAGTCCTTAAGAAAAACCACAGGACGAAATGAAAACCCTTTTTGTAGAGTGTTACATAGGTTCAAGCAGTGGGAAAATAACCTCCAAACGTCTTCCAAACAAACACCCACCCAACAACGATGATTGCAAACAATGTCAAAAGCCGCTTACTGCCCCTGATAATCGCATGTCTCGCAATCAAGTCTGTCCTCTCATCAAACTCCGTACTGTCATTTATATGTGGGAACGGGCCACTCGGAATTTCCTTTTCAAGAAACTGGCATATCGGCTCCCAGCCTTCTTTCAGCTGAAATTCGAGTAACCGGTCTTTGGGAACCATGCGGCGCACTTCCTCGTGCATCTGGACATAAATTTCTTTACATCTTTTTGGATCATTGAATCCATCTGGACCAAATGGTCCGAACTCAAGTGCTTGTGCTAGGGGGAAGAATCGGCTGAAGTAGAAGGTGTCAAACCACATGAGCATCTGGCGAGCAAAGGTGCTGAGTGCATTCAGTTTCTTGTGCTCTTTGCCGACTGAACGCATCACGGAGGTGAACCAGGCATCAGGGTCCCGCATTGCGATGATTACCTTTGCCTCTGGGTATGCAGCTATTAACTCTGGCATCAGTGCGGCTGTTGGCATGTCGAGGCACGCCTAGGAGCTTATCAGTACCCCGAAAAAGCTAAAGGCCGAACACTGGGTTTCCTTTTTAAGAGCATACCTGAAAATCCCCAAGAACGCCGTCTAATTCCTCCTGCCGCCATTTGGGCCCTTTTCCTAGGAACTTGTGGTTCAAGACTTTGGTCCAAAATTCCGCATCCGGGGGGTTTTGAACGGCTTCAAACATGTGATATACACCCTTGATACCCAGTTCAAGCAGAGCTGACCGAATTGCTTTCATAGAAGCATTTGTCAGTATGAACTAACAAATAACTGCTCAGGGATACTCAGCTGTTCTATTCAATTACATACACATTGTGCCCGTCCTCATCATGCCCAAAACTAAAACCTCCATCTTCACTGTCCGCTTGCTGAGGCGCCTGTCAACCTCGGTTTGAAAAAACAGTTCTGGGAAGCGCTCCTGCGAGGTTCCTTCGGTCGGCATTTTTGCTTTTTGTTTCAGGGGGGGAAAGGAGGAGCGGGGTTAGAATTTAGAAAATGATGTATCTTTGGCGGAAAAAGTGCAAAATGTAATATTTTGGATATCTCCAATCCATGTTCAGAGACTTCTTTTGATAGAGCAAGTGCGTAAAATATATGTAATAGATGCATCATGCATGAATATTTTGATGCAGTTAGCTTATGGATTTTGCTACAGAGTAATGATAGTTCCAGCTAACTGCTCAGCTGCGGCTCTTGTAGAGAGGTCTAAATTAGGTTTAGACTTGGCGCTAGCATCTCTAGTTTAAACTCGACGCCAGCCTTGCAACCCTGCCGGACCGGAACGTTTTCGAACCTTAGCGGGCTTCTCAAAACATCCTAGTCAGCGAACTTACGCTGCGGAGCTGAGGCTCTGACGGCAGGACACGGAGCACTCCGAAGTTTATACAAATGGTCCTCGGTTAAATTGTCATCCCAGCACGATTGTTGAGACATTTTCTGTAATTTATGTCCGGTATTTGAGGGTCCTACTATGCTTATAACATTGTTGTTGTTGTCATCATAGATTTTGTCGCCATTTTTCAACCTTGGTGTTTAGAATTTTGAGAGCAAGTAGAGAATATAGATGTTAAATTAGGCAATCCATAGAGGTCGCTGCACAACGTCGTGCCTTTGTCCTAGTGGAGTTTTCTCAACAGAGTACTCTATAGCTGATCATAGAGCTGGAGGTCACCCGGCTGCGAAGGGACTGGCCTCAGCCTCGGCTCCAGACCTCCCACGGACTGCGGCTGTTATCCCCGCCTCAAGTCCAGCTGGAAACAAAACAAAAAAAAAGGCTCGTGAAAACGGCAAAATAGCGTAGTATATTTAGCACTATCTCAGGAATCTGGAGCCCTGCTAGAATACGCTCACTCACTGTGCCTTGAAAGCAGGTGCAAGGATCCTGGCCGAGAAATTGCTAAGTCTCCGATCAGCCCTGACAATTTCAGATAGACAAGCAGGCTCCCAAAAATAAGTTAGAAAAGCACTGTTGTTTAATATTACGAGTGACGATGTGGGCCAGCAGCCGCGGACCGTAACCATTTAGAAACAGAATAGTGTGGGCCGTACGACGCAAATTCAAGAGCCTAACAAGATACAACCCTACATGACACCCACCAACAACGATCCCAACATAGGTATCAGCTAGCATATTGCCCTTGACAGAGCACTGTCCACTGGAGCTGGGGTTTCTTTTGCCTTTTTGCAGTTCACTTCGTTTTAGTCTTTTTGGATATTCTTCCAGTTATTGTTACATCCCCGATATAGTTGCAGAAGTACTCAGTTCGTCAACTGTCTTTGTTCTTTTTCTTTTTTCCTTCTAGTATTGTTAGACAAATTCGAAATGTGGTGGCGTCTTTTTTACGACAGCGATGCATTGGGCGTTGCAACTATATTCCGAGCCATGGTGGCTCTTCTGGCCGTGATGTTTGTAGGCTTTATTATAAAGCTCATACGTCATCGGTTGAGGTTCATGAGGATGCGGGAACAAGGACTGGTGAGCTTTCCCACCGCGATGCGCATCGCACGGTATCTAGAAATGAAATAGTAAATCAACTGACGGTTCACTCAGCCTATGCCGCCGTATAATCCAATCTTGGGACATCTAGGACTTGCGGCGAAAATCACCAAAACTCTACCATCTGATGTTCACGGACACTATCTCGCAGCAGAAATAAAGAGACTTTACCCAGACTTGCCTCCAATCTTTTATCTCGATATCTGGCCGACCGGACCCCCATTGATCGTAATCACTTCTGCGGAAGGCTCATATCGGATTATACAAGAGCCAAAGCACAAGGACATACTTGGCTTCTTGCGGCCCTTGATTGGCAAACATGGCCTCGTCACCATGGAAGGCCATGAATGGAAATACTGGAGGAGTATCTTCAATCCCGGCTTTAACGCAAATCACCTTTCAACCCTTGTTCCTGGTATTGTTGAAAACACGCTCGTACTTTGCGATATTCTGCGAGAACGCGCAACTTCGAAAAGCATGTTCTCGCTATTTGAAATGATGTCGAAACTTACAATGGATATGAGCTGCTTGGCCACATTGTAAGTGATCGCCCTGCACTCAGGAAGAAAGAAAGCCCTTAGGGAGGAATTGTGACTAACTTGATTAGAGGAACTCAATTAAACGCACAGAGAAGCGGATGTGAGCTAGTATCAGCATTCCGCAGCCAGGCTAACTGGATTCCCCAGCCAAATGAGATGAATCCATTCAAGAAGTTCAATCCTTTGAGACATCTTGTCTACCGGTATAACAGGTGGAGAATGGACAGATTCGTGTCCTGCGAACTTGATAAACGGTTTGAGGATCATAGAAATAACGGAGCTTTTGTTGGAGATAACAAGAGGAGTAAACCGGTCGTTAACCTTGCACTGGAAACATATCTATCAGAAAGGCCAAAGGCAGCTTCATCTGAGATGGACCCAACATTCAAGCAATTTGCCTTGTCGCAAATGAAACTCTTCTTGTTCGCAGGGTACGACACAACAGCAAGCGCCATGGTATATGCCATCCATCTACTTTCCATCAACCCCAATGTCTTGAAAAAGCTTGTCTGCGAGCTTGATGAGGTTTTGGGACTTGACGCCAAACAAACCGCATCCCGTATAAGTCAACAACCACAGCTCTTAAACAGGCTACCGTACACATCAGCAGTGATCAAGGAGGCTCTTCGTCTTTATCCCCCAGTTTCCAACACAAGAATAGCTGGGCCAGGGTTCCAGTTGCGTTCTGAGGAAGGCACTGCATTTGAAACAGATGGATTCATGTTATGGGGAGTCCATCAAGCTGTCCACCGCTCACCCGACTACTGGCCCTCGCCAGATAGCTTCATGCCAGAACGCTGGCTTGTGGGGCCTGAACACTCACTATACCCGCACAAGGATGCATGGAGACCATTTGAAAGGGGTCCTCGGAACTGCATTGGACAAGAGTTGGCGCTTCTTGAGGTCAAAATCGTGCTGGCTATGGTGTTGAGGAACTTTGAATTCAAGGATGCATATGCTGAATATGGCCGTGTGAACGGCCGAACGGGTCCAGTTGAGGTTCAGGGAGATAGGGCATATCAGGTGCTGCTAGGAAGCAGCAAGCCAAACAATGGCTACCCGTGCCGAGTAACAGTACGGTGAAGAGCCACAGGTCCCGTCCCCATTGTTATGATTTTGCATAGGATATAGACGTGAATTTTTAAAAGAGATTCTATCCATCAAGAACTTGGCTAGGTTCGTGAAGTTCTCGCTTACAAATAATAACAGAGGCGCTAAACTGATATTCGCCAACCTTCCCCTTTCCATGACTTGTATTAACTCCTCGAGGCTATAAAACATTATAGGACTCTACGGGACCTAGGTAAGTTCCTAATGAACAAATTCACAATTATATCGCCGGTTTCGGCAGGCTAAAATATTTTTAGGAAATACTTAGGGCTCAGGAGCATGCTGGGTTGATGACGGCTCGGTAAATGACCTCAGTTCTCGTTGAGTCAAAGCCGAACGGCCAAAGGGAATTCCTGATTTCCCCCTCGCCAAATGGCCTCTCGCGGACGGAAAGTAGCATGATGTTCAAACCCTGGGAGCCACCCATTGCGTTTGTTGCCGAAACAAAAGCAACCAAGGCTCCCGTCCTCAGGAACCTACAGAAACGTTGTACCACGCACACAAACCTTTAAGAAGAAGCTCCTCCATCCCTAATGCATTTCTTCCTCCAGCCCGTTGCTATTCTTGTTTGTCCACTCTTGCGTCGTGCCCTCTTTTTAGTGCTTCATTCTACTGTATTTGCTCTGTCAATTCACTGCCTCCGAAACTCCCGCGTCCTATGGCCGCACCTAGCTTGACCTTGGGCATGGCTGCCCTGGCCAGCTTGGCTCTGTTAACGATTGCAGACTCCGTAGCGAGTAGCACCCTCGCAATACTCATGGACTCTTCCCGATCGCTGGAACCTGGATTCTGGAATATTTGGGACAGCTAATGTCATTGTGTCAGGATTCTCAGGTCCTCGCTTTTCGCTTCTATAGCCCTCCAGTCTCCAATATTAATGTTTAGGATGATACTGACATGAGGCACACTTGATCGGCCAGTTGATCCTGGGATATCTGGCTGACTTCAAGGGGAGTCGGGTCGCAGTGCTGGTCAACGCCACGAGTATTACCTTGGCTAGCATTTTGCCTCTATTGAGCTGTGCGTAAACTCCTTGCCGCTAGACAAACTTGCCTGACTTGTTACAGTGCCGTTTCACAGCCAGTGGCCGATTCTTGCAGCAGTGATTGCTCCGTTTCTCAAGGTCTTTGGAGGTGGATCTCATGCTACCGCTTTTCTTACACTGGTTCGCCTTCACCAGCAACCCAAGGGCTCACGGTAAGATCGGTATTTTTTAATTTTCCCCTTCTTTTCGTTCCTTTCTAGTCAAGGACTGCAATCTGCACCTCAAGGCTGATATATTGCTTAGGGTATCGTTATACTACATTATGGGTGCACTGAGTGTCATGGTGCAGACTTCTAGCTCGATTCTCACGCCACTGCTTGTCCGGTAGAGCAGTGCCCTTCCCTACATCGTCTCTATAGCTTGTTGCCTTTTGACATTTAGTCTATACAGCGAATTTCATTTATTTCCTCCACTGCGTAATGACCTAGCGGATATTGCAGTATCGAAATCCCTTCTAGGCGAGAAGAAAGGATACAGCTGTGATAAGCAAGAGAAAGCATCGAGATCTACCGTATTCAGACGCCGCCTCCACCAATACGCCGGGCATTCATTATCGTCACTGAACAGGAACCTCTTCTTAATGATTGCGGCACTCTCTATATCGGCGGTTTCTAAAGCGACACTACCACTATTCACAACTTACATTCAGTATCGAGATGGTTTTACTCCCTCACAGGTGAAATCCCCCATGGAACGTGTTATTTTCGATAGGCTAAAGTTAATATAGGCCCAATCATTGTGGCGTCTTCGGAGCATTATGAGCATCGGAATATTTGGACATTTCTTTCCTCTGGTTGTCTGGCTGCTCACATCCCGCATATCAGTTAAACCCGATGTGATAACACTTTATGCTGCCAGAATTAGTATAATCCTGATGGGTGTCGGTGCACTGCTGATTGGCTTGGCAGAGTCAGCGACCGAACTCCTTCCTGGTTCGTCCTCTCCTCCTCATTGAATTCCTCTTTCGATAGTGGGCTAACGTTACGTAGTCCTTGCTGTGAGCACTTTAGGCGTTGCAACCGATCTATCATTGCTTGCATTTTCGGCACATCTCTTCCCAACCAACGTCGCCGGTCGTATTATTATGGCGATTGCATCACTCGAGAGCGCCGGGTCCCTGCTCGGTATTGGAGTCCTCTACCCGATTTATCAATGGAGTCTAGATCAACCATCTCTCGCTGGTGGGGCTCCTTACTACATTTGCGCTGTGAGTTTTCCCACTTCCGTACTCAATTCTCATATAGAAGTACTCATCATACCGGTTTAGGCTTTATATGCTGTGGTCACCGCACTCGTATGGAGACTGACGCCAATCTCCAATGAGATATAAATTTCGGGAGTATCGAGTTTGGGTGAGGACGGAGAAATCGCCCAGACAACGGATAATTGGCGTGCTGCATATCTGGGTGAGGTATGGTAAACAATTCCGTGCGAAAATATATCTCAATTGGAAGTCAGAGGGCAGCGTGGGTTGGAAGGATTTGGCTGGGAGGAATTGCAGCAACAAAACATCCTCAGCCACGCAGATCTTGTTTGCTTGTTTGTGTTTGGTTGCTTGTGTTTGGTTGTAGAATATTAGTGGAGCTCAAAGATGAAAACACAGAGAGCGCCCTTTTATTTTCTTCTAGGTGGTAGGTTGGAAAAATAGTCAATGAAAGGGTGTTTTTGGGAAATACATACTTGAGAGGATGTTGGCTTGATGAAGGGTCGGCAAAATAACTAGCTTTAGGAGGAATACTAGGGCTGAAGAAGTAAGATTATCCAGCGCCACGAAGAATCATACCCGAAACAAATGCGAGTAACCTAGTCTTCTGAGTTCAGAAGAAGGTTTTCTGGAAGCACCCATTCTCCAACGTGAGCTTCAATTTCAACTTGTCCCACTTCGTGGGGCTTTGGATCGATGTTGGATGGAGGAGGGAGGCGAGAGGCTCAGATGTTTCATTTAGTATACATAGGCTTATGTCTAAATTAAAGGCATTGCAAAACCAAGCTTGTTCTTGCGAAGCTGGAACCTGCGATTATGTATCATGACTTGGCAATGAATAAACTTGCCGTGCCAAAGGAAACATTGAAAGAGATCATGAGAGAAAGGTTGATTGATGCCAGCGCCTTGCCAATCCTGGACTACTTCGAGCTGGTTCCAATATAATCTAGATCTACGGGAGTCAAGGAGCCGAGATGATTGCGAAGCATTCTGAAGGTCAGCTGCACATCCTCTGTACGAAGAGTTTTGCTGATAAAAAACGATTTCCCGAGATTCCCAGCTCTCACTGGACAACCAATCCCAGCAGTTTTTCGCACACCTGCAGGCTTGATCAGCACTTTGCCTTAATTAGCCCAATCTTTAGTGGCTTGGGCCCGAGATTTATGAGATCTGGGCAGAGCAAAGCTGAGACGCTAAGCCAATAATACGAACCCAAACTCTCCACAAGTTGGCCTGGGCATGACTGACCACTCCACATCGATGCCCGATCTCGTATACAGATTCAGCGGTTTCTATACCCCAGAATACCAAGCCCCCTAGCGGGCGATGGCTGTTGACCAAAATATATTTTAGCTTTCTCTTCGCTGGCAGCATTGCCCCAAAGCGATGAATACAGTGATAGCCGCCGCGGCGCAGGACGCGTCAACCAAACGCCCAACAACTTTCCTGATCTGCCTATTTTCTTCAAATAATGGAGATATCTCACCTTTGCTATTGTACAAGTTCCCTTATCGTCTTCCAAACAGGCCTCCACGTTTGAGGAAATGACATCTCGCATGGTGTCTTCCATCTACCTGAATAGAAGGTTTCGAATCCTCGGCATCGTTCTTGTCTGCGTTGCGATTGTCTATTTCTTTTTCCTCGGTGACCTTAACGCATATTACCTCAGATCAAGCCCATCAGGCAATAATAATAGCCGCGATGACCCACAGGTAGCCGCCGTGGTGGCCAGTGTGCGGGATTCTGACACAAAATGGCTCTCACAACACTTCCCAGACTGGGATGTGAAGGTGTACGTCACCGATGACGAGCCTGCTCGGCTGAAGATCCCAAAGAATAAGGGGAGAGAGGCGATGGTCTATCTGACGTGAGTAAGAACAAGAAACTTTGACGCGGATAATCGAATCATCCTTTGTTAATTTTGTATTCATGCCACAGCTACATGATCGACCATTATGATGATTATCGCGATGATGCAGTTATTATCTTTCTCCATGCTGACCGACAACAATGGCACAACGACGATGAAAATCACGGTTAGTTGACGACTCCCGTAATCCAAAGCAGAAAACCCAAAAAAAAATTAAAAATCAACATCTAACAACCCACCAAGATGGCGTAAGTATGCTCCAGCGCCTCAAAACCGCGCATATTGTCAAGGAAGGATACGTAAACCTGCGCTGCCACCGGTTCCCAGGCTGCACACCAGGTCTCGACTTGAGTAAAAAGCCGACCGGCAACGACAGCGAATCTGTCACAGTTGCCTCTTTTTTCTATAGCTCTGCAACTCTGTTCCCGAATTCCACTCCCCCAAGTCGTATCGCAGTTGGCTGCTGCGCGCAATTCGGCGTCACGGCTGGGACCATTCGGGCGAACCCGAAGGAGAGGTATGAAGAGCTGCGGAAGTGGCTCCTTGAGACGCCGCTTTCGGATTATCTCAGTGGCAGGGTCATGGAGTATACATGGCACAGTATGTTTTAACCACCCCCCCCCCCCTTCTTCCGTCGCTCGTTTTCTGGGCCCAATTTATGGTGTCCCATAAGAGGGAAATATCACCCCTGACATTATATGCGATAGTGCTCCTTGGGAAGCCTGCCGTACACTGCCCTGAACCTCAACAATGCTACTGTGAGGTCTATGGGCGATGCGATCTTAAATGCGACAATGGGGATTGTGGCGTTTATAAATACCCGTTTGGCGTTGGTTATTCGTTCTTGAATAAAATTAAAGATTTCTTTGATATGTAGATTGAAACATGGGTACATATATATATAATTGATGGGTTATTCCTTAAAATGCTAGCTTGGAAGGTTTTTTTCCTTCGTGCTGTGAAATCGATAGCTCGTCGGACCTTTCAAGTATTATTTTTTAATTCATGTCAACTTTGGACTGCTGCTTCTTCTTTTCCCTTTCGACGTCGAAATTTTCTTTCCGAGGCTCTGGAAAAGAGAATGGAATTTAAGATTAGCCTTGATGGACCTAGGTGCCTAGACCCAAAGCGTAAAAGGGGAGATAAGTCTCCGAGAAAGCGGAGGGTGGGGCTAAGCATTCACATAATCGATGTGGGAGGGGTTGCAGGTCTTTTTGGCTCACACCACGGAGACTTTTGGTGTTCTGCGCATTGGCGGCAAATATCAAGTGGTGATGGTCAAATTATTGAGGCTCAACATGTGATTGTGGAAAAGAGAGCGAACCACATATTTTTGTGCGTCCATGGATCGTTTTCAATAGCTTATGGAGGGAAAGAAGCGTGCCATAATAAGACGTTCCAAAGGTCCCCTCGTCAATAAGTTCTCAGCCGCAGAAAAGCGGGCCCCTTGATAAGATCGGATGGGCTGTTCGTTCTGGAATCCTCGCGGGCCAGTGATCTTTGATCGGAGTTGGGGAAAGGGGTCTCGCCGGAGTAGTCTGGAAGCCAATGATTCAAGGAAGCATGAAGCAGATTTTAGCCGAGAACCAGTCCTATCCCTGCAATTACCTGCATGGGGGGGATGCTGGAGTCAATCGACTAGTTAAAATCCATAATCCGAAGCGTCGTCTTGGAAGTTGGAGTTGTCCCCCTCCAAAGTGCCCCACCGGCGCCTAGAGATGAAATCGAATTTAAGCTTCTTCCGTGGATGCTGATCGCATACAGAACAAGAAGTGATTCACGCTGTCAACTAAGATCTCGTATCCTATATCATGACATCACTCAAACGTGCGTGCATGCCACGTAGAAGAGTGTTTATTGAATTCTGGACACGAGGAATGATCATTTCTCTGATGGCCTGATTGTTGGGTCCTAAGTCGTCGACTAATGCCTCTTCTGATCAAATGAAGTGTACTAATACATCCTTGTCAGCTAGGGAATAGTTCGAGTTTGCTTCGTTGGTTGGATTTTTATGGTGAGTGGGTGACCAAGAAGGACCCTAAGGTTAGTAAGAACACATTTTCGATTGCCACAGGGGTATCCATAGGCTGTGTGATATGGGTGCCTGCGGTAGTCAATCTCCAAGTCCGCATTAGCCCGAAGACTCTTGACCCTAGTGCGGCACGAAGGCCGTGGCATCACCACGAGACTCTCCACCCCCTTGTTGGTACCTGCATACCCAGCGAAGAGAAGACCATGGGCGAGAGAGGAGTCATAAATTAAACGAGCCATGGTCGCGCTCACAGGAAATTGATGTGTTCAAGCTTTGATCTGGCCTTGGTAAAACAACGGTGACTTCAGTGTAGTTAGCATTGTAATATGCGAGGTTTCTAGAGCCCCTGATCCAGTCTTCCCGAGGAACCGTGCTTGACGATGGGCAGTGAGTTGGGGGAAACCTCTTTGGCATTATGACGCGATCATAATTTATTCGTGCGCATAATTTCCGCATAGATTAAACGAGGCGCTGAGCTGATGCAACGTCAAAGTGCCGTACCTAGGTAGTCTGGGCGGTGGGCCCAAAAGGGTAAGGTCGGGCCTCGCTAGATGCACAGACCAATTCCACGTGATCCAGATGGGCCAAGTCGGAATTGCGGGAGTTGAGCCTCCAACATCTCATCCAGACCTCACCTTCTCCCACTGCACACGCTCTCCTCTGCGCCATCGATGCCAGGGGATGACTGTCAACAGCGGGTGTTTACGGTTTATACAATTATTATTCGGCTATGCCACTCTCTTCACACACGTTGCTTAAGCTCTCATCTTACTCAATAGGTGTCGACTTCAAAACATCCCGCTGCATACTCACAGAGTATCTGGCCCCCTCCGCCCGAGGAGAAAAAGTTGGGCTCTTTGCAAGGGCTCTCATGCTAAGTTTGGCATTATTGGCGTTAATAATGCAGGCTGCTTCGACCTTGCAGGGGTTTGTTCGTGACCACCAACGGTTGTCGAGCTAGCTGCGTTCCAGCCTCATGCACCAATTGCATTTATCTTATGTCCCTTGCAGGCTTGATAAATCTGGACAGTTGTAAATTGCCTTTGCCTGCCTATCTGTCTCTTAGTTCAAGGTTCTCGTCTGAATCGCATTGACAGCCACCGGAGAGCCACAAAGGTGAAAACCTCACAGCCATACGGCCACCACTGGAGGTTTTCTTCGTTATTTTATCATGACCAACCTAAAGACGATGCCTATTTGGCGACTTACCATCCGGCGAGGTTCGCCACCGTTATTTTGTCAGGCCGGTTTAAGTTTCCTAGCTAAGCCGGGATAAGCCCTACCTCTCCCTTTCTCATATCCGGGTGCTTAATCATTGAGCCTTTGTCGCGGTGTCGGGGTTTCCTCCTATTCCCCAAGCCTATGGATGTGGACACCTTTATGCAAGGTACCATTTATGGTAACCCTGTTTGGCGGAACAGGCTAATATGGGCTAGTGCCCAATGTCTGTCATGACAGTCTTTTATATCCTCGACACCTCCTACATTTTGACTTCTTGTCTCTTTATGTGCTCTCTCTTTTGACTCCTGTCACGGCCATCAGCAAACCTTTTGTTTGCGTCCTTTCTTTAATTACCGTTTTACGGTCCACAGTCGTTTCTCCCGCGTTCGCGGGTGCCATTCTTTTATCACCTAGGCTCGCCTTAATTTAACTAATAAATCTCCCTCCTTAAAAAATGGCTTTCAGCAGACTTTTTGCGGCCGTCGTCGCCGTGTCGTCGTTCCTTATCCACAGCACGCTCGCCACTTATCTAACATCCAGCACCAATCTTGCAGTATATTGGGTATGTTTTCACAAATGTGTTGTGTGGTGAACTTGTTCTAAAAGCAAACTACAGGGCCAAGGACCGAATCAGCAACGGCTGCGTCATTTCTGCGAACATACCACTATGGATATCATTCCTATTGGATTTATACACCTCTTCCCAGACCAAGGAGCAGGAGGCTACCCGGGCAGCAATTTTGGGAACCAGTGCGATGGTCAAGTCTTCGTTGTTGATGGAGAAGATACCCAACTTTTGTCTGGCTGTCATCAAATTGTTGAGGATATTCCAATATGCCAACGGCTTGGGAAAACAATCCTTCTTTCCCTCGGTGGCGGAACCCCGGATTACAAGATTGAGACTGGAAGGTCAGCTGTCGAATTTGCAGACTTTCTATGGGGTGCCTTTGGTCCTAAGACGGAGGAATGGGGTGACAATCCTCGCCCGTTCGGCGATAACGTTGTTGATGGATTTGACTTCGATATTGAACATAGTGGTAGCTTTGGTAAGGCGCCTTTGACCGGTTTCTATAGCGACGAGCTGACCCTTTTAGGATATGCCCTAATGGCCAACAGATTCCGCCAACGCTTCCAGGAGGACCCTTCAAAGCGGTACTATCTCTCTGCCGCTCCTCAGTGCCGCATTCCCGATGAGCAGCTCCACGAAGCCATCAGCAAAGTGTCGTTTGACTTCATTTTCGTTCAATTTTATAACTCTGACGGCTGCTCTGCTCGCGACTGGGTCAATAACCCGAATTCCAATGGTTTCACATTCGATGAGTGGGTCAAGGTGATCAAAAACAGTCCAAATCCCGATGCCAAGTTGTTCATAGGTCTTCCTGCATCGGTTGAGGCTGCTTGGCTGCCCAAATTCTACCTCTCACCCAGCGAAGTCAAGCCTTTGATCGGCCACTTCATGAAGAAGTACCCTGATACATTTGGAGGTATCATGTTGTGGGAAGCCACGGGATCGGAGCGAAATCAAGTAGATGGTATGAGCTATGCAGACAATATGAAGGAGATTTTGTACTCTTACGGTCCTCCCAGGCCAACAACCACCTCGACGGTCATCACTCGAACAACGCTGTCGACAACCACGAAGCCCACAACTACCACAGAGCCGACCACCACGACTACTGAGGAGCCAACTACCACAACTTCTGAAAAGCCGACCACCACTGAAGAGTCGACCACCACGACTACTGAGAAGCCGACCACCACTGAAGAGTCGACCACCACAACTACTGAGAA